>JASDQU010585459.1:15656-26488 GCA_032191745.1 Picea mariana
CCTTCTTCCCACGAGATAAGGTGCAATCCTACAAACAGGTCAACCCAATGCCCAAACAAGGGGAATGGGACAAGTGAGTGGGAGATAAGATGAAATAGTGGTGCTATGATGGGAGCGGACGATGGCTTTTCAGAAATCCCCCAGTGGCAAACCAAGACCTATGGGCACAGGCTTGTTAGGATACTCTGTCAATCCCCCAGACCATGGTCAAGTGGGCTAATGTAAGATCCAAGCAGTTGTTAGAGATAAAAGGAATCAGATGCATACATTTAAAGGTTTCAATGATCAAAAGTGACACATACCAAGATACCTGGACCAATTACCTCATGGAGCAAGAACCTCGTCTGATACAAGACCAAGCCGATGATGATGGATTTTGCTGCTGCTGACAAGATAAAGATGATGGAAGAAGAAAAGGATGGGCCTTCCAGGGCCATGCTCAGGTCAATCTTGCTCCCGGTACTCCATGTCTAGGACCTGTGGGTCTCGAGACATGATCTCCTGGTTATCCCTAAAAATCAGGGATAACAAACCCCATGCCCAAAAGTCTTGTGCCCATTCATGTCATCGTTTGCACATGTCTTAGAGGGGGGTTCCAAACGTGAAACACTCCTTGACCTAGGGGATGATTCAACTAATAGGTCACGTTTTCAACCCTCCCATAGTTGTATTTGGTAAGTTGCATAGGGCATTTAAGCAATTGTTTAATTTGATGAGGTGGTTTTGGATGTACATGCTTAGGTGGCTCTTTTATTGATTTTGATTTACTCATCATGATGCATTTGACTTGAGATCCTTGGAAGGCATATCCATTTGTCTTTATTGGATCCAGCCGGTGGACAATTTTGGAGGAACAAGCCTAGCTTGGGCTTCCATGGGGATTGAAGCCCATAGGTTGGATACCAGGACCCACATGTCGGACGATGAAGACATGCCTTTGGAGGCAGGCTTAGAAGACATCATGAAGGAGCTAACATAGCTCTTACCACCCAAACAATTTGCCTAAGGAGGCCAAAATGTCACCTTTGAGGGCTTGATGTCACATCGAGGCTAGGGTTTGGTGGTGGTTTAGGACACTTGGCACGTTTTGCAGGAAGGAAGCCATGGATCATGGAGGAGAGGCTTGGATTGAATATACTTGGCCTTTGTAGGCCTAGCACACTCATCTCCTACTCCAACGACTTGCAAAAGTGCCAAAACATCACCCTAGAAGGGTGACGTCTTACTTTAGGGTTTTACTTATGTGCAAAAATTGAATTAAAAAGTATTATTTTTTGTAAAGAGGCAAAATAAGGGTTCTTGTCCCCTTATTTTGTGGTTTACCCTAAGTTATGTGGACAAACTATGTCTTAGTCTTTAGATGATTTGTATAAATAGAGGTCACCTCTAATTCATTTTTATCATGGCTCTCCCATGTGGAGAAGGATGCTTGGCTGAAATTTTTGCCCTACGTGGAAAAATTCATTCTCTCTCTCTATTGTGATATGGTTTATTTCTTGTCTTATGGAAGGAAGTGGTGCGCTAGTCTTGGAGGCTCTTTCTCTTTGCTATGGTGATGAAAATTGCTTGGTAATTAGGGTTTTGTGTTGGCATTTCTTGAAATTGGTAAGGAAAATCTGCACTTTGTTAGGTTTCTCTCTTGTTCCATGCTTGTTATTGGCTAGATCCTTGGAGGAGTCTAAGGATTTACAACCTCCACCCATTTTTATCATTATTGTTTGTTGAAAGGGTTATTGTAAAGGTTGCTAGGAGTAAAAGGGTTTACACCTTCCTAGACTTTACCTTGTTAGGGTTGCTATCTTAAGGGAGTAAAAGGGCTTACACCCCTTGAGATTTAGTAGTCCTAACCTATTACAAGAAGACTCGACAACCCATTTGGCAAGGCACTAATCTTTTATTGCATTGGAGAAATATATTTCTTACATTGAAATACGTGATTTTACGAGATATTGGATTTGTTCAAAGTGGAATCAATTCTTTGCCTTAATCGCTTGCTTGAGCCACTAGGGCGTTTTGATTGGTCAAGGATATCTTACTGTTGTTACAAACTTATGCTACAGCCATTAGGGCTGCTGCAAACCCTCTTTTATAAGCTTAATTTCTCACGTTTTTACCGTTGGAAATAGTCAGTAAGTTGCTATTGTTAATCTACTTGATGTTGGCTATTGTTGGGCAATTTTTTGGCTAATTACTTGGGGTAAAAGTTGCTGCTGTAGCAAATCTTTGCTACAGCCATTTGGCTGCTCAGAAAAATCTCTGAAAACATGTTTTTTGCAGCCCTTATTCACCATCAAAGCTTGTGCTAAAGTATTGGGAATTAGTCTGCATGTTTAGTGCTTCATTGCCCAATAAATACTTGATGCTTTTGATGGTTATTTCTGCAGTAAGTAATTGATTTTCTTGCCGATATATATTTTTGTTGACTGCTGCAAATAGGGACAGCAAGCTTAACTTGCTTGTCCACCTAACATATAGCTCGTACAGTTGGCTTTTCTTGTGTCTCGGGAAGGTACAAACACTTTCTGCAGGTACTGAAAGACTTGGCAACCTTAAAACATTTCCGAGACTTGCCATCAAAACTTTCTTCCATCTAGCAACTTGACTTCATCATCTCACTTTCCATCTCATTTACCCCTAGGGTCACTCGAGATTCCCCTCTTGAGGTGATCTCTTCAACTCTTAAGTGATGAGAATACCTATCTAAGGTGATAGTGGGTAGGTGTTCTCTTAGTTGTCGCCATATTGTGGTTTGGGTCGAGCTTTGCCCAACCTACAACTTTTGTAATAACAGGTAGGTGGGAAATTTGTGGTTAAAATAGACCATAACAGTTTGAGACACTTCATGGGGAAAAAGGACTTGAACGAAAGGCAGCAGAAGTGGGTTAACAAATCCCAGGCCTATGACTTTGACATCGAATATGTCAAAGGGAAGAAAAATGTAGTTGCCGATGCTCTTTCCAGAAGGCCAGAGATGTGTTCACTCACAGAGATTTCAGCTGATTGGAAATCCCATCTACTGGTAGAATATTCCAAGAGCAAGTTTGCTTGTGAAGTGATGGACCACAATACACAGGATGACAGGTATAAGGTGGTAGATGACATCATCTACTACAAGGACCGTATATATCTAGTTTCAGAATCCACACTAAAGGAAAAGATCATGGAGGAAATGCACAATACACCATTGGCAGGACACCTGGGGTATTTCAAAACCTACAGGAAAATCAGGGAGAGGTTCTCTTGGAAGGGCCTCAAAGATGATGTGCTGAAGCACGTGAGAGAGTGTGTGACTTGTTAGTAGAACAAGTCAGAGCAAACCCATCTTGTAGGATTATTACAGCCGTTGCCCATTCCAGAGTAGAAATGGGAGAGTATATTCATGGACTTTATCATAGGGTTGCCAAAGGTCCAGGGCAAAGTTTGTATCTATGTAGTGGTCGATTGGTTGACCAAATTTGCACACTTCTTTGCCATATCCTCAGAGTATAAGGCAACACAGGTAGGGGATCTGTTCTTCAGAGAGGTATTCAGACTTCATGGGCTACCAAAATATATTTTTAGTGACAGGGATAGCAGGTTCCTCAGCGCTTTTTGGCAAGAGCTGTTCAGAATCCAGATTGTCTGGCACAGAGTTGAACCTTAGCACTAGTTATCACTCTCAGACAGATGGCCATACAGAGATTGTGAATAAATGGATTGAGGGATATTTATGTAACTATGTGTCAGGGTAGCAGAAAGCATGGGTGAAGTGGTTGCATCTGGGAGAACACTGCAACAACACCACTCATCACATGTTGATTGGCATGACACCATTTAGAGCATTGTACGGGTTCGGGTACAATGCTCCTTCCTTTGTTGACTTGGCATTTGGGGACAACAGGGCTCCCAAAGCCAAGGATTGGATCCAAGAGAGCTAGGACATATTCAAGGCTCTCAAGGGCAACTTACAGATGACCCAAAATCAGCAAAAGCTATATGCAGAAAAGCATAGGGTCGAGCGCACTTTCGAGGTGGGAGGCTTGGTTTTCTTGAGGTTGCAACCATACAGATAGTCTTCACTGAAGAAGAGCAGAACAAAAAAGCTTAAGCCATGTTTCTATGGGGCTTAAAGGGTGGTTCAGAGAATTGGTGAAGTGGCTTATGAATAGGAGTTGCGGGAAGGAAGCAAAATTCATAATGTGTTTCACGTCTCATGTCTCAAGAAGGCATTGGAACAATAGGTCATTACTTTAGCCGAGCTACCTCCATTGGATGAGGAGGGGCAACTAGTATTGGTTCCTGATGAGGTATTGGAGGTCCGAGAGAGAAGATCGCGTAATAGGGTGATTCAGGAATACCTCATCAGATGGCGAGACCTACCAACAGAGGATACCATGTGGGAAAGTGATCAGATCTTGCAGCATCCGAACTTGCAATTGCTTGAGGACAAGCAATCTCGGGAAGGGAGGACTGTAATGTACCCTTCCAAATGAGTCCTCTAGGAGAATTGACAAAATGACCTAAGTAATTCCCGTGGGCCATAGCCAAGGAAGTAAAAAGGGAATTAATTACCTTACTAATGTCGTTGGAGTGGGAATTAAATTAATTTAAAAGGGGGCATTGAGTAAGTGGTTAAAAAAGGCGCCTAAGTGACTTTGAGAATATGAAACATCACTTAAACTTATTAAAAGGTAAAAAAGGTCACAAAAAAGGTGAACGAAAGAATAAAAAGGGAAAAAGAGGGCGCCCTCTATCATTCTTGCATTAGTAATTTCTAATTTCTTGTTGAGAGAGCTTATTGTGGTTTTTGAACTCTTGGGACGGAAACCCTAGGAGGATTATCAGAGATTGGCTTCGGTGGTGAGACCATCCACCCTAGTTAGTCACTTTGGAGGAAGAGATCACTTCAGATTTCTTCATTGATTTCACTGTTAACAGATTCATCTTCAGTCTCCGAATTTATCTTCATCGTATGATTGAGTTTTCAAGAGGAGGCGGCTGAATTTTGGGTTTAAAGGGGGCGACTTGCTTGAAGAAGGTTGAGATCTCTATATGGAAGTCGAGTCCTCTCTTCCTGGGCGCAAATATTTATGAGAGGCAGCCCATTCTTCTTGTGGGACGAGTTCTTACCTCGAAGAGGTTGTGTGCTCTTGCTGGATGAGCATTGGAAGCATTGGGGGTCGATTTAAATTGCTGGCCAATGAATTATCAACCTGTTGGGGCGTATTTGTGTCTGCTGGACGTTTTATATCTCAGATCTGGGGGTCGAATCTTACACTGCTGGGTTCGTGGCTCTTCTCTGGCCGAGCTTCCTTGTACAGGGTTGAGTTGCTATGTGGGGCGAATTCTTGCATCATTGGGGGCGATTTGGGTGTTAATTGAAGCATCCTTCTATGCTGGGCACATTGCTCTTGGGTTGGGCAACTAACTTCACATCTGGGCTGAGTTTTCATCACTGTAGGGTATGTTCTTTGATGCTGGACGTAATACCCACCATAGATAACTAATATCTCTGCTATTGGGGTGAATTTTCTATTAAGAAGAGGAATTATTACTAGGAGAACATTCTTGTGAACCTGTAAGTGAAAGCCCAAGCGATTCTGGTGGCCAAGAGGGGAAAGATTCAACTTCCAGCCGTTCTACAGCAGCCCGACTCTCTTATATCAGACCTGTAATAAGCTCTATTAAACGAGTTCAGATCTAAACATTTTGTAAGCTGACTGCTGTGTATTTATTCCCTCTTGAGTTAGTAAATAAAAAGATCATTTTGAGATGTTGTCCTGCTGATATATAGTAGCGTAGTAAATCTGCTGTTATTTAATTTGCTGTCACTATCTCTTTACTGTTGTATAAACTTTTGGCATCCAAACTGTTTGACAAATTGTTCATGAGGGGAAAATTGAGGAAGAAATAAGAAAAAAATTACACGGAACAATACACATATATACGGCTGAATGCAGTTGTATCTATATACGGTGATTGTATTTGCTGTATCTGAATGCTAAATGACATTTTGGGGATGATAGGGGGTGTTCCTGGTAACATAGGTTATAGGCCAAGACATGCATTGCATACCTACAAACATGTCTCCAGTTTCGTATTTTGATAATTGGGTGCCTTTTTCATGGGCTTCGGCATGGCCATATTGATTTATATTCTGTATATGGAAAGAGGGCAGTGTCTGTTTGATAATTGTTTTTGCATATATATATATATATATATATATATATATATATACTGTTTCCTAGCCATATCATATCCAATCTTTTGAAGGTAGTTGCATTACCCAGATCCAGATTCTGATTAGTATCCATTTCAATTCATGAGTCATGGAATTGTGCTTTTTCCCTTTGATTGCTTCTAATTTCCCAACAACATCTTTATCCATGCTCCTTCATTCAGTTTTTTGGCTTGAGTGCAGTTTTCTCCAAGGTTGATTCAATTTCTAATTTCTACTTTCTAAAACGACAGAGTCAAATGAATTGGACTTAAAACTTTGTTTTTGATTGTGTGAACTCCCATTTTGGTCAAATATGTCTAGTGAGTGCCTTTATCCAAGCTTTTAAAGAAAACGATGAATGTTTGGAAGCACCTTATAACACATTTTCTCAAAAAAAGAATTCCATATCTGTGATTAGGGAGAGGATATAAGGTATTTGTTTGAATATATAAAAGTGCCAGTGAAATTTATTTTTGAGAAGCTCACATTTCTTTGAGATTATTGCTTGTAATAGTAAATTTTGGGTGAAACTCGAGAGTTTTTCTTTGTGTTTGAATTCAGTTGTTTTGAACATGCCCTTATTTGGCTTTAAATTTCTATTGTTACTTCAACTGCTAGTATTTATTGACACCAGCCTTTAAGAGAGGCACTTACTGGACCAACAATACAGCTGAATCAGTCATAATGAGCACTCGAAGGCTGATTGTCCAGTCTTCCGTGTCTCAATATTTTGCATTGTTATCAGATGAGCAACTGCATCACCAGTCCAGATTAAATATGATAGCATAGTGCATCTATATCAATTAACATGGCAAGGCTATAGAATAATATCCTTGAAGTTTAGTGTCTCCCTATGTATGCATCAGAGACCCATGAGAACCAGGACATTGTTTCCTTCTGAAATCTTTCCACATCATAAACATGTAATATCCCCAATAGAATGGGCTGGGATATTATGTCCTTCTGTGGAATAAATGTTCTTGATGCTCTAATCTGGTTGACAAATTTTCACAAACAGTTTGCATGTATTCTACTAATAGACATTTTGTCAAACATATTGCATGTAATATAAATACACCAGAAATAGAAGAGACAATAAGTGGTATTTTATTATGAATGAATATCTGAATACAACAATCCAGTGGCTGCTATTGCAGCTGCAGTACTTCAATGGAAAACACACTATACAAGCCAAAACCCGGAATCATGCCATGGCCTCCTCAACAGAGGAGATCAAACCCTCCAAGTGCCACAACCTCTCCAAGCAAATCAAAACCCAAGATGAAGCTCCAAAGATCTTGGATGGATCCTCATCCTCATCCTTGTCTAGCTAGGATGGATATTGCACCACTAAAACAAGACCAACAGTGGAAGGGTTTTGCTAAACCCTAACGAAACAATGGCTCCAAGAGCACCATACAAGAGATCAATCAAATCATATTGTCAAAGTGAGGCTCTACCCCTCCTTTTATCCTTTCTCCATGCCTTCTAGAATTTTCCCCTTTTTGACCAAATCAAATGTAACTTCTAGAATTTTCTCCTTTTTGACTAAATCAAATATAACCCTTATTTTCCCTCCAATTTTCACTTTAAGATTAAAAGTCACTTTAATAATGATTAAGTAACTTATTAATCTAAAGTTACTTTATTTCTCTAATGTCACTTTAAAAAATAACATCTCCTAAGTAACATTAAATGACCCCATTTTTGCTCCTTTTTCTCCACTGACAAGCCACGAAAGTCCCTTCTACTACAAAACGAGGAAACCCAAAAATGGGGACATGACAAAACACCACAGACCAAAACTCTTATTTCCCTGGTGTTAGATATATCCCTTCAAAATCAATGCCTCACCTAACATGGAGGTGGAGTCATTATTAACAACCTGGATAATCTATCTTGGACTCAGAGGCATCACCCCGGAATCTAGGAGATAACACCCTCAATTTCTAGCACAAATTGGGGGCTGCCTGGTCTTTGTGATTCTTCAAATTATACAGATGTTATTTTCCTTGTTATTTCCACCTTGCACCTATGCTTTGGTAAATATGAATGCAAGGCCAACTGCATAGTTGCGGGGCTGAAGGTTTATAAGTCTCCTTCTGCGTGCTGCTTCAAAACTGATTGGAAGTAACCAGGCCTTACATAAATTTGTGAAGAAACACAACGTTAGTATAGTCATGTCATTGTTCATAAAGTGGAGAGAGATGTACTGGAACAATAATCACATTCAATTTAGATCGACACCATTATCATATGCTTTATACAAAGGAAATGAAATATGTTCACAGGGAGTATGTTGGTGTTTACCATTCTTTTCAAGCATTTAATTATCCTGAAGGCTGAGAGGTACATAGAGACTAGGTATGAGCTAGAACGCTCTCATGGATGAGAAGCTGTTGAGAGGATGCTTTAGTATTGTCTGCAGGATCATTTTCTGGTCACAGCCCTTGGGCAATATCATTTGCTACTCAATTACACCTGAAGCGTAGAAGTCTATTTCAGAAGCGGGATTTTTTGTGCTTTTCATTTCTAATGTTGTTACAAGTTTTATCAGCAGAACACACTATTGCCATTCTATTTGTTCCATTTTATTAATTACTATTTTGTATAAATATGAGAATCTTTATTTGTTAATATTAAGTCAGGAGATTCTAGATATTGATGTATAAATTGAATCTTGCAGATGCGAGTTTGGATTCCTGTAGCTTTTGTGAAGC
Organism: Picea mariana; assembly: GCA_032191745.1. Taxonomy (NCBI): domain Eukaryota; kingdom Viridiplantae; phylum Streptophyta; class Pinopsida; order Pinales; family Pinaceae; genus Picea; species Picea mariana. Next base: position 24,576 of record JASDQU010585459.1, read on the forward strand.
AGATCTACGGTCAGCACATTTACAGGTTTGAAGAGCCTATCCTAAATGAACATTCCTTATTTAGATTGATTTTGAGTTTGGTTATCAAGGTGAAAGCAATAGAAAATTTGATGTCCATGAACTGCAGTATTCTTCCTTGAATTTAAAGGTTGTGGCAGGATGTAAGATAATTTTTATTCAAATGTTGTTGCCTATGGCAATCTAAAATATGCCTCTAGCAACAGAATTTTGATATAAAGAAGAATGTTTGATAACTAAAAATAACCAATGTAAATAAAATAAGAAATCCATAAAGGAATAATAATGTATTGAATATGATATTAGTTGATTACAATGAGGGAGGGTCCCATCACTTGTGTATACAATACTTAAAAAGGGTGTTTCCCATGTAGGGTCATGCCTTTTAGATAGTTAGGCAATTTTATATAATATCACCTTTATTTTATTTAACAAGACTTTATTAATCTATTTTATACTTAGCATTAATTATTACATATTTATGCTCATTACAAATTTCTAGGATTCTTGTATGTTTTTCAGTTTGTTTGGGTTCATAACTTTAATCCTATCTTTTATCGAATTCGATTTTGGGATGACCTTTTGCATTATTTTTCCAAAATAATGGTCATGTTAGCAATTTCATATACACTTTTGTTTCTTCTCTTTTGGCTTGTGGGTGCTTTGTTTGATTTCTCCATTGACTTTGTTTTGTTGTTGTTCCACATTAGCTTGTGTGTTTACACCCAGGTCACACTATTTTCATGAAAAAAGGACAAAAAAGGAGATTATAACAAAATTGTCAATGGGACTACTATACTATAAATTTGTTTTGTAAAACCAAGTTAGTGTAGTTTGCTTACTTGTGTTCTCGTTGTGGAGCAATGGATCTTCTTTTAGTGGAGTAAGAAAGTTTGGAATGCTTGGTGTTACCGCTTGTTAACCCGTGGATTTTCCTCCTTGGAGATCCAGAGGGTTAAGAGACAACATACACTACTTGGGATGGCATTCAAAGAGTTTCCTAGAGTTTTAGCACTTGTGTGAGCCAGAGGTTGGTTCCCATCAGTAACGGGTATAGGAATGGTGTGATTGTTTTTGCTTCAAAGAGAGAGCTAACACAGTTTCACAGGGATTTGAGATAGATTTCTATTTATAGCAGGTGACCCTACTTTTTAGGAGACAATGAGCGAAGACTCATTTGACAGTTTTGAGCATATAATATTCATCCTTGCATGATACTAAGCACGATGACACTTTTTTCGAGGATCATGCAGGTACTTTTTACCTTTAGCAAGTTGAGCTCCAGGTCTCAGATCAAGATTCTGAGCGTATAGTATTGATCCTTGAGTCAGTCTGAGTCTGTTGGACCTTTTTCAGGACGACTTGTCCGCATTTTCTATTTTTAGCTAGTGGAGCACCAAGGCTCGCATGCCAATTTTGATCGCATATTTGGAATCCTTGCGGAAAATCAAATCTGATGAGTATGATATCATTGACATGCAGCGAGATTCTGTTTTTAGTAGTGTCTATTTTTCAGTGTTGATTAAGTCGGCATCGGCAAAAAGTCAGCGAGSGTCCAAAAAAAATCGTTTCGGCRAAAGTCGGCAAAAAATCGGAAAACCACGACAAACATTAAAAAATACAAAATATATTCATTTTTTTCAAAATTTTAAACATATAAAGCAACAACAACATCAGATAAACACATTGGCACATAAATATGGAGAAATCACTGATATATATATATATGTAGTCACTAGTGGATGCCAAATAAAAAATTATACATCAAAGTCGATATTGAATGTTGAAGGGCCTCTCCAATACAAAACAACATCACTTATATAATAATAAAATGTATCTCATGATTCATCATCATTATGGAGTGTGTAGATGTCTGATATACAATGAAAAATGAA
>JASDQU010585459.1:26662-47973 GCA_032191745.1 Picea mariana
GGGATTTAGATACATACCTATGAATGGAAGGGATTTAGATACATACCTATGAATGGAAGATTCAACACTGGTTGGCAAATGAAATTGAACCCTTGCTCCACTTAGAAATCCTTGATGGTGATGATGATGGTTGTTAAGTTGCCTCCACAGTAATTGAGGAAGACCACAAACCCTTTTCCTTTCTTCTCCACAAGCAAAAAAACACAAATGACCAAAAAAAAAAAAAAAGCCCTTATGCCCGCGGGTTCCTTGCGTCCGGAGACTTTTTGGTAAAAGTCGGGACTTTTTGGGTAAAAGTCTGCGATTTTTAGTAAAAGTCGGGACTTTTTGAAAATACAAAAAGTCGCGATTTTTTCAAGAGTAAAAGTCGGCTCAAGGAAAAAGTCGCGACTTTTACAAAAAGTCGCGAAAAATCGGCGATTTTTTCAACACTGCTATTTTTAGACATTTGACACATGACATTGTTCTCCTAGTCATCTTGGAAAATTTTGGTAGTTTCCTATTTTTTAGGGTCAGACCCCTATTTTTTGCAGTTTCTATTTATAGTAGGGGTGGTCACTTCCAAAGGTGACAAGTGGTAGGGTCAGATTCCGACATTTGGCAGTAATGCAATGTGACATGTGGCAGCTAGGTGGCACAATTAATGAGGGGGGCATACTTTCCAAGGTTTAAAACAAAATAATTAAATTAATTAATGACAAGAGGGCGTGTGGATGAGGTGGGAAGTTTAATGGATGTGAATGAGCTAATTAAGGCTTAAGTCACTAATTTCCCTTCACCCGCCATAAATACCACTTTCCATGCATTAAAATTCCATTAAAAGTTATTTTTCCTCATTAATGCGCATTGAGTCCCTATTTAATATGGCACATCTCTTTTCTTGGTCAAGCACATGCATCTCTCATCCAAAATTAGACTAAGTGCATGCGTTTAATTCCTTATTTCTCCCTCCATGCGTTTTAACTCTCTCTTAAACCCTAAATGCATGGCTTCATCCCTCATTAATTAACTCTCCAGCATCATATGTGCCCCCCACTTCCTCTCTCCTCCCACACGTGTGGCCCATATCTCCTAGCTCACTCACTCTGTCTTCCTCCATGCACCCCCTATCCTCTCCCTTTCCTAGTTCATAGTGCTTCTCTCCACTTGTGCCCTCCCATTTCTCCCCATTACTCACATGTGTCCACTAATTCCCCTCACTCACCTTCTAGTGCGCCTTCTCCCTATTATTTAGGGCGCAATCTTCATTATCCCACTCTCATGCATGAGGTATGACTCTTCCCTCTCTTCCATAACTCTCTCACATGGTGAATATGTCCTTCCTCGTGCACTGTTGACCTAGCATGCGCCTATTTCTTTCCCAAAGCCTTCTCTCCCTTACATAACTTAGTCTCCCATGCGACCTCCTAAAATTTAGGGATCATTACTCTCTTTTTCCTCTTGTACACGCCTTCACTCCTTTTTGACTCTCACATGCGCAAGGAAAAGTAGAGTGAGAGAGAGAGTGCTGTTTTTGTGTTTATTTTTGCAGAAAATCAGATCCAAATCAACAACTTGGTACCTAGGGACTCCCCCTTGAGGTTTGCACGCACTAGCCCGAATGGAGAGGAGCTTTGCTCGTGACAATTTGGGGCATTCTCTCCTTGAATTAGCCACTTTTCCATTGCTGATTTTACATTTATATCAGATCTGATTAGAGGGTGAAAAAGTGTGCTAACACCGCCCAAACTAGCTGCCCTTGGGGGATTGCTAGTGGGGATAGCACGATATGGGAAATGCACCACTGTCACCTTAGTACGATCTCCCCTTCACTTTAGGCCAGCTCCTAGAGACCAACGGAGGTATCCCAATCCTTCCAACTACACACCTCAATACACGTTAGATGGACTAGTGCCTTAGTAACCAAATGCCTTAAGAATGTTCAGCCGAAAGTTACGGGAAAAACTACTATAATGTAGAGAGGGTTAGGAGCTTAATTTAACAAGTGTTGAGATCTGAAATAAATAGTTACAGCAGAAATATAAACCAGCACTACAAAATCACTCTTTTAATGACGAATTATGTACCTTTTACCACTTAAGAGTGAGATCTTGTTGCACAAATCAAGGGTAATTGATATACTTGAGTTATACCTTGATTATTTGCTGTAAATTGGACTAGCTTGCTGCTGTCCAAAGATTCAAGAATCTGAAATAAAATATTTAACGCAGAAAATTGCATATTTGGACCTTGGAAAGTGACCCAAGAGCGCTTAATAGCACTTAAGATGAAAATCCATGGACACTTGCTGCTGGGACAAAAATATATTAGTGTAAAACATCCCAGCAATGATAAAAAACAAGTACAATTGAATATCCAAGAAATTACTTCAAACTTGCAAAATTGGTGCAAATCCCCCTAGGGTTTGACCAAAAAATCTCCAAAGTGAAGTATAACAGCAATGAATCTTCAAGGAGATGAATTTCACCGTTATAATACTTTAGATAAGCTTTACAAACAATTCAAGAGTGAAATAAGAGCAAGGGTAGGGTAGATTTCACATTTTTGGGGTTAAACCCTAGTTCTAGGGTTTCAACAATTCTGATTTTTATTGCTGTAATTAATTTCCAGAATTGAATAAAATCTTAAATTAGCCACAAGAATATTAGATAAGACAATAAAAAGCACTCTAAGAGGGCCGATTTGCCTCCTAGGGTTAGAAATTCAACAATTTAGAACAAACCCTTGGACTGAAATGTCTAAAAAGTAGAAGGAAATCGTTAGATTTATTCTAGACAACACAATAAATATTTTTGACGGTTTATAACTTTTATATTTTTTGTATTTTATGAAGACAAGAATTAAACTTTTAGGGTTTTTGGTTGGTGAACGTTGGGAGTTAGGGCATAGCCTTATCTCCACCTAAGGCTTATCGGGTCAAGAAGTATGCCCTTCTAAGATTTGATTATCTTGTTTATGGATTAGAACTAGAATAGGGCCGCAAGGCTAGTAGTCTCTTGCTAATTAAGACAAACCATGATAATCAATGCCCTACAAGAAGGGTTTCCTTAAGGGAATAGACTTCAGCAACAAAATCAACAAAAGAGTTGGAAAAATGTTTGAAACCCTTGCCAAGGAGCATAACACTAATCAAGACAAGAGACAAACCCTTACCAAATTGTTTTAGAGAGGAAGGAAGAGATGAAACCCTAGACGTCCTCTCTCCAAGTAGTTGTGCAACTCCTCAATGGATCGATTTTGCTAGTTTATGTAGAACTTGAACAAATCACAATAGCCTTTGAAAATATGCCAAGAATAATTACCAGGAAAGATAGAGCTCCAAGAATTGACACGAAAAATTCACCAAGTAAAGATCTTCTATTACATGGCACCAAGAATAATCTCCAACAATTCACAACAAAAATGAGTGTGAGGAGTGCTTATATTTATAGGTGAGGCTCTCACTTCCTCTTCACATTTTATTTCCCAAAATTAGGTTAAGGAATAAAATAAAATGACTTGTCATCTGCACAAACCGGAGTCTAAGTCAAAAATACAATTAAATGATGCTTTACATTGTGAAAACCCTCATAGAAGGGGACGGCTTCAATAAAATATGCTCCAAAAATGCTCAAATAATGTCCATAAATCCTTGAAATATGTCTCCAAAGCTTGGTCATGTCCATACTTAAGGTCAAGGCACCTCCATGAAGCATGGGACTCGGGAGTGACCCTCCAAGTCAAAAAATGGGCCATAAAACCCCCAATAACAAAAATGACGTCAAGCTTCCAAGAGGGCTGATTTGGCCTTTTTGGTACAACGTTCCACTTGAAAATCACTTGGGGGGCCTTAGAATGTGACAAGGAATATTCCTTGACCCCTCAAGCTCCAACATCCACCTACAAGAGAAGGGACGGGCTCACCCCAAGTCAAATAAATACCCCAAAATGGACGACTTCTTCAATTTTGCTCAACAAGCCATCAAAAAGTGATCATAAAGTTCATCCACATCAAAGGGTAGGTGCATGGTGATCCCCATCAAGTGCCAAGTCACATAAGTGACCTCCACATCATCAAATTAGGCTCCAAAAAGCCCCAACGTCCTCATGAAGTGCCCCCAAGTTAAGTCGGCCCTTTTTTAGTGAGAAATGCTTCAAATGATGCCCAAAGAAGGGGACGTTGGGCTCTTTGACACATGGAGAGTGAAGGATAAATCCATGTAAGGGAAAGCACCTTGTTTGTGCCCCGGGGAGGGTGAACTGATGCTTCAAAATCCATGCCATGCATGTAATATTGCCTCAAAAAACGTGCAACTCAATAATCATGTGCTGAATGGCCTCCGAAGGCCCAAGTGTGGCACATACATATGAAAGAGAGGGTCCATGTGGGTAAGGTGTTAAAAACCATGGGTGTGACAACCCTTACAAAGCACAATCACCTTTTACAAAGCAAATAATAATAATAAGTGAAAGCTAGAGGCGTCGTAAATCATATATCCTAGTAGATCCACCTTAGAATGCCCGCATACCTACCGAGGGCATAAATGCTTGACATTAGAGGGAGTTACCAACTCCAAAGGGATAGTCGGTCGAAACAATGAAACCAAGCACCTAGAGAATGGGGACTAAAAGGACATGCCATGATCGTCCACTTGAGGGAATCTAGGTAACCTCTAACCAACACTTGTATATTAAAATCATCCCATCATGGCCACATACAAGGAAAACATCACACTTTGGGCACGTCGAAGTGGTCACGTCTCGTGAAAAATATAGGGTACACTTCAAAGAATCTAGTGTGTAACACTTGGACCAACGGTGGAACTAATAGTCATGTGGAATAGCCTTAGACTAGAAAACTATAATTATTAGAACTGGAATCGAGATTGGAACTGGAATTGCCAAAATCTTTAATTGGACTGGAGTTGGGAAAATAATCGAAAAAATATGGTTTGTATAAAATATTCAGATTCTAATAAAAAGATTATATTCATTTATATCGATGTAAATCCAAATGAAGACACCACATGGCATTGAGTGCGATGCATATATGAACCAAAATACATAAACATTGAGTCTCTAAATGGCCTCTAGAGCCCCAAAAAAGATCATACTACAACAAATTACTGCAATTTATCCTCAAAATCATCTCCTAGATTAGGATCCTCATCAACACCATCTAGCTCTACATGGGTATCAATGCTATCAACCTGTCATCTCTATCCTTCAAATTGACAGAAGAATCCAATCTCAAATTTCCTCCAAGCTTTTAGATGATATGCATACTGTGGATGTAGAGTTTATATCCATCAGAATCATCCCACAAACTACAAATCAACTCCAATATCGTTTCAAATCAACTCTCTTTGCCTTAACTTTGAAATCTCCAAATATTCACAAGTTATCAATGAGAAGAGTGAGGGAAATAGAGGTGGGGTTGTCATGGTATCGTCTAGGATTAGGATTTGGGGGAGAGGCACCTTTTTTGTGTTTCATTTTAATCTTTTTTGCATTTTTTTGTTTGGTGGGGTCACATGCTCGGTCTAATTCCAAACTGAACGATTCATAGAGGAATTGATCCCAGTCCTAGTCCAATTCTTAGGTGGAAATCAACTGTTTTGGGTCCTAAATGTTATGAACCACCCCGTTTTGATAACACTAGGGCAAACCATAGGATTCTCTCCCTATTTAAGAACAATGCTAATATATATGCTAGGAAGTCCAGTTATTGGTGTATAATAATGTATTATGGATTCGTTGAAAGGATTTCTTAGTATTAGGTCCTTTAGTTTGTGCTTTAGCCTTTTTGACAATATAAAGAGGCTAAGCTAGTTTTGGTTGACTATTTTTGGTCGGAGACGTGCAAATTAAAAAATAAACATGTAAATTTATATACACTTTGTTGTCCTTGTATCACTTGTATGTTCTGTGGTAACAGATCTTATAGCCCTGTGATCATATTTGTACGGTATGTTGAGAAGCATATAACAACAATCCATGTGGATAACACCTCTTTCCATAGTATTAATGAAAGGATCAATAACAAATGTGACACAACACTCACGGTCCATAAAAGTGGGATGGTTACTAGTTCAAACTCATCCAAGGTGGTAAGGATGTGGATGTGGTTTCATAGTTATGAGAACTAGCTGATTCTGGTTCAGACCAACCTGTTCAGATCATTTTTTTGGTTTTCCAGTCTGATTTGGTGTAGAAACTACTTTTCAGCCAGTTCTTAACCAAATTGGCCAGTTCATAATCGAATTTCTCGGTTCATACCTCAAACCAACTAGTTTGGGTAAGAATCAAATGACTATAATCTGAACCTGCCAGTTCAACACCCAACCCGACCTAGGACATCATTCCATAAAACACAAAAAATAAGAAATAAAACCCCCAAAGTAGTTCAGCCAAACCTAAATCCTAATCCTATCCTATTTAAAGACTAAGAACCCCTTGTATTTGCCTCACACTAATCATTCAGCATTTGTGAGCATTTGGAGATACTGGAGCTGTAAGAAAGAGAGTTAATTCAGAGTCCAAGTGGTGATGATGACGAGGATCCTGATCTAGGGAATGATTTTCTTGATATATAGTGCTTTGTTTGAATGTTGTAGTTGTACTATGTGTCCATTTAGAGCATACATTCATGTATTTTTATTCAGAACTTCAATTATATGTATTGTAGATCTTATATCTTGATGGCATTTTGCTATATTCACCCTTACATGCTATGTATGTTATAATTTTAGAAGTTACAGTTATCTTCTTTAACATTCATTAACAATTGCATGTAATAGGATCACTGAAAGATAAACAATTACAGAACACTAGATATGTCCTGGGAAACCCTCGTGGGGGAGAAAACCCAGCAACCAATTCTTCAGTATAGATTCCTTCAACCAGTACAATGTCACGTTATAGCTTTCCACAAATAGACCAAGACCAAGATACCAAATACCAAGAAACCAAGACCTCCTGCGCTAGACCTCCTTTTCTATGCTCCAAATACACAAGAGAAGGCAAGTTGTGTGTGTATACAAATGAGAGGAACTTGACCTCTATTTATACACATCACTTGTCTCCCGAAAGGACGCAACCCTAAGAGGGGCCGTTTTGACTTTTACAATAAGGATAACAATAAAATAATAATTTCTTTTGAGCCGATTTATACAATAATATTACAATAACCTTCTCGAGGTTTGGCGAATACAATTACAAAAGAATATCTTCCGTAGTTACATCAAAATATCAACAATATACATGCACATTCTTTGCATATTTGGTGTCTTAAGGATTGGATTTGCATTGATGTACATAAATATATTTTTTCATTATTAAAAGTTGAATACTTTATGTATTTTTTAGTGATCAGTTTTGCAATCCAATTTTCTGGCCGGTTTCAATCTAGTCTATGATTTTGAGAATTCTGGTTCTAGTCGAGTTGTGGTTTTGAAAACTTTGCATGGTTTGGAAGGTGTTAAAAACAAAATACATAATGCATAAGAGATGTCACATATGTCTTTTATTATCTAATGGAGTTGATTGATACAATGAGGGGGATCCCCTTTATTTCTTCAATTAAGTTGTGCTACCTAATTGTCCTAGCCACTTTATTCACTGATGAGCTAATATCACTTTATTAAAGTCATGAATAACATCACGAATTTATTACATTTCAACTTAGTATTGGAGTGTTAATACTTCAACACCCCCATTAACATGACACTATTATTTTTAATTATTAACCCACCTTACATCAAAAACTTATAAAATGATTACAAAGACAATAGAAGAAACTACTATTTCATTTTTCAGTGGTTCATCTCTCTAGATTCTAGGACTTGTGTTGGTGCTCCGTCACATTGTTGTATCCTCCATCTTGATGGTATAATTTATATACATCCACCTAAGCAATCATCTTGCTATCACTTCATGTCAAAGAAGGAATCCACCTAATCAACCATCTTGTCATCTCTTCTCAATGAAGTAGGAAACCAGTTAACCAACTAAGTAAAATATTTTTTTATCTCTTCATAGTTATGCAAAAATGAATTCACCTTGAAAGGCGGAGTAACCAACTCATGTACCCTTGCTGGTGTTGATGATTATAGCTTCGTGAGACATCCTCTAGGACACATTCTCCTTTGAGACTGAGTTGAGTCGACCTGTGAGAGAGCCCATGTGGTGGGTGTGCCCATGAAATGGGCTCTCTCAAGATGACAAGAGATTTCTTCAACCTGTCTTCTGTACTAGGACAATATGCTATCTTGACAGAAGGTTGGGTTAGAGGATAAACTCTATGATCTCAACTTTTAATCCATCTAATACCTTAACTCAGATTTTGACCAAAGGTTAGAATGATGGTCATAGCTACAACATGCAACACTGATCAAAATAATGTCTTAACAGATAGATACATATCAGAATAATCACACCTGGGTTACATCATTCCTCTGAATGCGTTGGATCTTGAGATCCTTATGGATCTATGGCAAGAGATCCTTTCTCCTGCAAATACCCTTTAAAGCTTAACCGTTTAAACATGTGTGAGTACATACCTCTTACGGCATTTGTAGGTAGAGGCACCATCTAGTAGCAACGGTAATGATCACCAAGTCTTAAGAACTTCAAAGGTGACTGCAACTGTTACTACGGCTGCAACTGCAACTGCAATTGATACTGCAACTGGTTTTGAGACCGCAACTGCAACTGCAACTTAGGGTTTTATGAGGAAACCCTAATTTTTCAAACTTAGAATTTTGAAATTCTGATCCAGGGGATAGATGCGCTAAACTGAGGCGAGTAAGCTGGTGCAATCAGATTTTTGAAAATCCAACTTTTACCCCCTCAAACCAATAGCGGATTTCTGGACTGGTGCTTCTGGTACCTCTGATACTTTTGGTACTTTGGTTTTCTGGTACTTGTGAAAACTAGGGTTTCACTTTCCGGGAGATTTGGCCAATGAAAAGTTTTGCTGAGGATGCCAAAGAGATCCTTGACTATGTTGCAGGAAACGCCCCCCCCCCTCTGTTTCGGAGCCCGAAACGTTACGGTACGCCGAAACGGGTACGGTACGGCCCCAAAACGCTGCTGGCCGTACCGTACGGCGTTTCTCGAAAGGGAAACGTCGTACGGTACGGCCAACAGCATTTCGGGGCCGTACCACGCCCGTACGGCCAAGTTTCCACGGCTTTCAAAGGGAAGTTAGGAAAATAAAGGGGCCGTGGGGCCCCCAAACTTCCAGTTAGTGTTACTTGCATCATGTAATGAATGATATTCATCAGCTATGGGAGCATAGTTGCAGGGAGCGCCCCCCCCCCCGCTCCCAAGGCGTTCCCTAATGGTAATGTTAAATTCTTAAAGTAAAAGGATAAAAATGAAAGATAAAGGAAATGTCACTGTCACTTTTACTTAAATTTTTAACATTACCATTAATTGTTTCAGGATGTTTGAGAGTGGTTCCAACCTCATTAGACTTTATATGGAGAAAGTAGAATTTTAGGTCCCATTCAAAATTCAGCAGACTTAATGGTTTTCAGGATTTCAAGATTGGCAAGATTCAACGTTTCCACTGGATTCTATCAAGTATGAGGGTATGGAACTGGCATTTAATCAAGACCACCAAGCCCTCGATATACCCCAATGTTGGTGGTGTTGATTGTTAAACTCCTTTGTCATGGCCTTAGCAAAAATGCACCCTTCACTCAAACCAGAATCATTGATTAGGCATGTTAAGCTTTTTCTACCATATTTTAAGGCTAGGATTAGGTAGTTTTCCTTCTAAAATGTCATTTATGTATATCATTATGTTTTTCTTGCAATATAATGCTTTATTTTTTTTAAAACTATATATATATATACGACGTTTCCCCCGACGTTTCCCCCGACGTTTCCATTTTTTGAGGGTCTGTTTCGTATCGTATCTGTTTCGGAAACTTCGTATCGTTTCCCCGTTTCGTGCAACTTAGCCTAAAAGTTTACCTAATTCATATAATAACTTAATAGACTCTTTAGGGTACCTTAGACCACCATCTTCACCATCTAAAACGGAACTTGAGGAATGCAACGGAGGGTGTAGGCAGGGGACTGTCTCNTTCCCCCGACGTTTCCATTTTTTGAGGGCCTGTTTCGTATCGTATCTGTTTTGGAAACTTCGTATCGTTTCCCCGTTTCGTGCAACTTAGATCCTTGAGGAAGGGCACAGTTTTCTAGATGGTTTTAGGGCTGAAATACTTCACCAACAAAAAACCCTAATTTGCATGTACGACAACAATGACGTTTTTCACTTTCTGTTGTGAAAGATGCTCTCTTCAGCTTAACTCTAATACCATGTTAAGGTTTAAGCTATTATTAGAATTCTTTGCATTTCACTAGATAACAATAGCATAAGATAGGATCATTGAGAAATACACAATCACAAGAGACACATCATTTATCCTGGAACCCTCACGGGGGAGAAAACCCAGCAAAAACTTCCTTATTATAGATAGCCAATACAATGCCAAGAGATAACTCAAACAAATACAGAAAGTCCTCTCCCAAGAATGCGCCTCTCTCTCTCTCTCTCTCTTCGCCAACTGCAGCTCCGAAACTTGCTTCTCAATGAACAAGTGAGTGTGTCTAAATGAGGTGCTAGCCTCCTTATTTATACAACTCTGGCACGTGTGGAGGTGTCTTTTCACTGGCAGGGCCGACTTCTTCTTCTGGGTGGTTATAACCACCTTTAATATATTCTGGGACCGACTTCTTATTCTGCCTATTACAATTATGTTTTGACCAATCCGCAAAAGGGGATTTGGTCTTTTACAATAGTCGACATGATCAATCCGCAATACGGGATTGATCTAATGAATAATACAACAATTATAATTAGAATACACTTTGAAGTTACATTATTTCAACACACCTAAGGCTTCCAGTGTATTGGTTCCTTCACTGATATGGCACAGATCAGGATGTAGAGCAGAACATGATTGATCAATTGATAGAATTGGATGAGAACAGAAGGAAGGCTTTTGATCAGAGTATCAAAAATTAGGAAAAGGTTAAGAGGACTTTTGAATTGTCTTCTAAACCAAGGGATTTTTAGAAAGGTAACACAGTTTTTCTTTGGGACAAACAGAAAGAGAAACCTGGGATGCATGGCAAGTTTGATAGTTTATGGATAGGGCCATATACCATTCATGAAGTGGCTGGTTCCAATTCTTTTCACCTCAACTGATTGGATGGAGAGAAGTTGACTCTACTAGTGAATGGCCAACTTCTCAAGTTGTTTTTCAACGTAGACATCTGATGCCGATGGGGGCATCCTTTGTAATGTATCTCTTACCCTTTTCCTTTTTATTTTATCTTCATGTTTTTTAATTTTCCTTGTATATTATCATTTATGTTCACTTTCTTCTTTTGCACTTTCCTTGTACGTATGTATATTGTTTATGGAACTTCATTTCATACTTGGTTTCTATATATTATAGGTGTTGCTAATACATCCATTTGGCGAGATGTTTGTGATGTAGGATACAAATTCTAGATTCTCGCATGCTCCCCTTTGCTAAAGATCAAGCACACGTCCCCATATGGAGCCAATGTTATCCACCAAGTTGCACTAGGATGGACTTGCTGTTGAGCCACAAAAAAATGAACATGGACATGTTCAAAATCAGAGTTCAGAAGTCCACCCAGTCAATATGACCTCATTTTCGGATTTCCATCCCCCCATGGGGCATTGTAATAACATGTATCTAGCATGATGAAGTTGTAAAAGACTTAGCCTCCTAAAACTAAATCATGAGTACACAACTCTAGAGTGTTTTTTTTTACTTGTTAATTATTTCTCGCCTGGATTTTCTAAGTGAGTTATAATTTTTGATTTTTTCACTCAATTCCTCCAAAGCTAGAGTGTGTATTGATGGTGAGGCCTTAGCTTGGAAAATCTAAGTATAGTGTCTAAATGTTTATATTACCATGCTAGTCATTAATATTGAGTCATATGGAAATTGCGCTAAGTCCCCCCTAGGATTTTTTAATGTTTTTAGTTCATAAATAATTTCCCTTAAAACGAGATATTTTAATTGTAATTTAGTCGTAAGTTAAAAAAATGGTACTAGGAGGATTATTTGCCTTGGGGGTATTTGAGACGAACAAAGTTCGCTCACACAAGAATTATCCAAAATACTTGGAATATAACAAAGTAATCCATGTAGGAATAATGTATAAAATATGAATAGATAAGATAAGATAAGATGATTACAATTGAGAATGAGGGCTCGTTAATATACCCATGCAGGGGTGCCCTTAACCAATAGTCATGTCCTTTGAGACATGACCTTTCATTATTAATAATTATTATTATTTATTAATTAATTATTATGTTATGAATATCTATTTATGTATATTTATGTTCATAACATTGCCTTCCCCTTAAAAGTTAATGGGATTATTATTATTATTATTTTTATGGCCAAAGGCGTGATTGGTGGTCAAAGACCAATTTTCTCAGAGAAACTCTGAAACGATGGTGGTTGGCTAAAAGCCGGTTCAGACAAGGTCTGATAAAGAGACAGGCCAAAGGTCGGGATCAGAAAAACAAAGGCTTTGATACCAAATGAGACGAACAAAGTTCGCTCACACAAGAATTATCCAAAATACTTGGAATATAACAAAGTAATCCATGTAGGAATAATGTATAAAATATGAATAGATAAGATAAGATAAGATGATTACAATTGAGAATGAGGGCTCGTAATTATATCCATGCAGGGGTGCCCTTAACCAATAGTCATGACCTTTCATTATTAATAATTTTTATTATTTATTAATTAATTATTATGTTATGAATATCTATTTATGTATATTTATGTTCATAACAGTATTCGTTTTTGGACTTAGAATACCCACTTTACCTAAGTTCCCACTTTTGTGAGTAAAATTAGTGATTTTAATCACTTAAAAATTAATTTTGCTCACAAAAGTCAATAAAAGACAAAAAATCAGCAAAGCTATGTTTTGGGAAACATGTCTGGGACATGTTTCCAGTCAACTCACCCTCCATTTGAGTTAACTAAGCCTTGTTGGCACATAAGAGATAGTTGAGGGTGAGTTGGGTGATTATTGCTTGAGTTTGGAGGATCTCTCATGAGGAGGTGCACACCACTTGAGGAGTGGTGGTGCCCTCTTGAGGAGGTGTGCCTACCTCTTGAGAGGTGGCGCCCTCCTCTTCTCTTCCATCTTCACACTTGTCATTTGATGGGATTCTATGAGAGGTGGCAGCTATGTATCCCACACTTGGCTCTCTTCCTCTCACACTTGGTGCGCCCTCCCTCTCCACATGGTGCGCCCTCCTTCATTGGGAACTCCACCCTTTGTTCTATATTGAAGCATTCTCCCATTTGCTAAGCTAGTTGGAGCTTGGGAAGAATTTTCTGTTGTAATTTGCTATTGTATCATGATTGAAGATTGGAATAAAAGGCTTTGGAGGCTACATTGGTGTGTCAAGTTTCATGTGTGGAATTTCTATGTCAAAGTGGTAAATTATGAGGTATAATTTTCTTTTGTGCTTTTACTTATAATTGCTATTTTTGTGCCCTTCAAGAGGAGTTGTCTCCTAGTTGATTAAGCTTAGAAGAGCTAGGTTGCTTTATAATCTTAATGCTTATTTACACTTGATAGCTTTAGTTTGCAGGCTCATTTCGGTTAATGTTCATGCTCTTTTAAAGTATCTTTGTAAGTAGCATCATATTTTTAACAATTTTTTGGCAAGAAGTCTCTAAGTTTGCAGGTTCTCGCACTTGAAGAGGAAGTTGGGCTTTGGTTGCACATGCCTCATCCTTCAAGATCTTAAGAAGATATAGTCCCTATTTGATCCATCAAGAAGACCCCATTTGCCCAAGATTCCAAGTGTTTCAAGCATTTCTCTTCCTCTCTTTCTCAAATCCTAAATCTTTCATTTTGGGTTACTTTAAATACATGCAAAGTAAGACTTTTATTTCAAAGTAAAATCTAAACATTTCTTTATTTGCATGATAAAAATAAGTAGTTAGATCTTATTTCACAAAGTTTCATTTATAGAATTGATCTAGCTTGCTAATTATATATTTTAGCTATCTTTAAAAGACAATTTTTAAAGCTAAAGGTAATTTGATTTCAAAGTGTTTAAAATCTAAATTTGGGCAATGCTTTTGATATTATTTACTGTTTTAGGACAGCAAGTAATATCATCAAGAAAAGGCTCTCTTTTCTTGCTTATTTAGGCTTCATTTTGTTAAGTTTAGTGTAGGTTTTACTTAGAAATGTTTATCTATTTTTTGTGCAACTTTAATCATCTTTTGCAGACACTTTCTAAAGTTGTTTTGCAGCATTTTGGCACAAGTACCTTTCTGTTTTTTGCAGGTCATTGAATAAACCAGAGGAAACTCTACCCAATTTTTCTGGAATAGGAGCTTTCGAGATCCCCAAAAGTACCTTGTATCTCAATAAACCATTTGAAAACTTGTAAAACTTCTTGATCCCTCATTTATAAGGATCACAAGTCTCCCAAAACAGAGATCATTATAACCACAGAAATAAAAGAGTGGGCTACCCAACGCCCAATTTTCTTTCCCCTTAGGGGAATTTGTGTCTTGGGGTGTGCTTGTTTATTTTTCCTCACATCTTTCAAATTTTGCAATTTCTCACCTAAAGGGAAGATAAAATTTATCACAAGCACCCCAAGTTTAGTTTAGATTTCAATTTCATAGTTAGCTTAGCTAGTTTCAATTTCTTAGATTAGATTAGTTTAGATTTCATTTTGGAAAAAATAATTTTTAATTGCTAGATTAGCTTTCATTTCTGCAATTTCAATTTCCGCATTTAAATTTGGCAAATAAACCCATCCCCTCAGCTCCCCTTAGTATGTTCCTGGTCCCTCCTCTGCGAGCTTCGGCTTGATCTCTGGAGGTAAGTTCCACGCTGAATAGGGGCTGGTCAGTGTGGATATAGTTTAATTTAGGGAATTCTTTAAGATTCTATTGCTTGTTTGGAAACGCAAGAGGGTTTGTGTAAGAAATCCGGCGGGAACTTTGAGATTTAGGTTCTCTTCGTTGGATCTCCCACATTCTCTTGATCTTGTGTGCAAAATCGGAGGGATACTCTTTTTGTTGGATATTCAACAAACTTAGTCTCCTTTCTAAGGAATAGCCTCTTAGAGGCCACATATTTCTTTTCTGCAACACTTAGCACAAAAGTCACTTCAAACATTAATCAACTCTAATCGAGAATTTACAAGGAAATTTCATGTGACAATCTTCATTTGGTGGCATTACAAATATCTTGATTTTTGGCACTGGTCTCATTGTGTTACTTTTAAGCTATTTACTTCAAGTATTTATATTCACAAAGCATTTCCTTTTATCTTGAAGTATCTTATTTTGCTTATGGTTATTTACTTGCAAGTATCAATATTCATTTGATTATCTTTCATGCAAGTATCTCTTTGATTTTGAATATCTTTCTCATAAGCAATTATAGTGAATGAATGATATATGCTGCTAGTGTAGATTTACTCATTGTTATATTGTTCTTGTTGCAATAAAACTCCTAGATTCATTTTTCTTGTACTTAGACTAGTTCAAGCCATAGATTATTTTCTTTAGGGACTACCCCCCTTGGTTTTGTTAGGAGTTGGCCTAGACGGAGGAGTCAAGGATCAGGTGACAACACCTTGACTCGAGACTTGCCCCCAAAGACACACCCAGTGGATTGAAGGTTTCTTCCATGCTACCCGAGGTGTGTACAAAGGTGACAACATGACCTAAAGGCGAGCATCTAGAAGGATGATGATTGGCTTTTATCTTTTGCCAACTACAATACCTCTGGGCCTTTAGCCCCTTCTTCCCATGAAATGAGGTACAATCCCTTCTTGGGTCAACAAACCCGAAGACCCAAAAGATAAGGAAACAAAAGGGTAGAATGATGGAAGGTTGTAAGTATGGACGGGAATGATACGATGACCCTACAAAGAACTTCCCAGCAACAACCCTTTTCCCGAGAATGAACTACTTACTAGGAGACCATGTCACTCACCAAGGTGAAACTAGGAAAAAGGTATAAATTCCAAGAAAACATTCTATAATCAAGAAAGAATTCTTTGCAACATGCTCAAATGCTTCAAATATTAAAGTGACACTTACCATGATCTTGGACTTGTTACCTCATGGAGCAAGATCTGTTGTCTTCTTGGACCAAGCCAATGTGGTGGATGTTGCTCTACTGTCGGTGATGAACAATGAGGTGCTGATGAAAAGAGGGGCCCTCTGGGCTCTGTTGGTGAATTTGATTCTCTACACTCACTGTCTGCTACCTATGGGCCTCGAGACATAATCTCCTTAGTTACCCCTAGCCTTGGGGGGGGGGCGTAACCGGGCCTATCAAGCTAAATATAGACCATGCCAAAATAGAACTGGTCCCTTAAAATTCAAACTGCTTTCAATGGCTTGAAATCAAGACACTGATGCTACTTGCCATACTAGGTCCCCAAATGTTTAGTCAATTGCTAAAAATATCCTCGAAACCTAAAAATAGCTCATCTCGGAACCCATGGAAACTCAAAACATAGGAAAATCCTCCAATTGGGTCCTCAAATATTAAATCAGGTCACCAACTGGACCACTCACTAACAATTGCTAAAAATATCTATGGCTAAAAAAAAAAATTGCAAAAAAACTACTACTCAGATTTGCCTAAAAACAGAACCCCATGCATATCTCCCCAAAGGATGTCCAAAACTATAATCAGACCATGCAAAAGATGACATTGCAAGCTTGCCTTGATCACATCCCTTGGGGGTCTTTGACCTCCCATACTTACTTTGAAAACTGCACGTCATGTATAACTTATAACTACAGGGCACTTGTTGCCATTGTATCACATGTCCACATGTACCTTTGATGTGTCTTCTACATGTACTTGTATAAAAGTAACCTATTCAAGCTTTGTCCAACCATCTATCCTTGAATAATTAAAACATGCGACCATGTGCCATGTTTGAAAGGAACTCAATGAATTGTTGATGCTAGGTCAATGGACTGAGTAACTAATCAATCCCTGTACTCACGAATCATCGATGCTGAATGGTAAACTTTATAACCATGAGCTCACCTTGAATGATATCCATGAATATGTATTGTAGATTAACACTTAGATTTATAAGGTCAAATCTAGTGTTAATAGGGTCGATTATGTTTGTTACATCCCATCTGCCCTTAAAATGTTACAAAGTCCTTTAAAAAAGTGCAAGGCTAGGGGCTCTTAGGAATATTTCCCATTGTCACCTTTGCAACTCTTCCGCTCACTTAGGTCTTGTTCATTTTTAGCATAGAATGGAGACCCTAGAAAATATTGTTTTTGATGTTTTCTTTAGAATAGGATGAATGGTGGAATTTTCCAAGACTAGTGCCTATCCAATTGTGTTATGGAGTCAAGACCAATGAACAAGAGGGTTTGAATGTGATGAAGGGTGTAGTTAAGCTATTAACAATATGCTCCAACCAACCACATAGGTCTTTTCAATATGTAGAAATTAATAGGAGAGCCCTTCAATAGATGCACCTCATAACAATTACAAAACAACCAAATATAATGTCCAACCATGAACAAAAAGGGACAACAACAACCTCTTAGCATGCATAGATGACAACAATATTCATTAAATGAACAATGAGTACAACGAGAAGTAAGGAGGGTTACACCCTCAACCTTATCTCGTTATTGGAACAAAATTTCCCTTATTCAAATGTTACACTAGTAGTATGTTAGAGTAATTTCAGCCATCAAATCAACCCATGAAAAGTACAAGAAAAAAGATGAAAACCTCAACTTGAACTTGCCCTTCTTCCAATCATCCCAACCCAAACGATGTTCAACAAAGTACTTGGAAGGGAATTGCCTATCTTCCAACCATGCCTTACAAATGAATTTCTCTCCTCCTAAGTCACAAGACACTGGAACATGGGTCACACAATACGCATGGATACAAGTATCTGACATAGGACACATTGACCCCCAAAACACGACATGAGGGGCACATTTCATATATATATATATTAAAAAAATTATATATATTGTTATAAATACAAAAATGAAATCTAGACATATAGGTCCAAATTTTCTAGAACATTTACAAAATAAGAAATATTGATACAAGTTTACAACTAGTTACTACATCAATGATGATCAAAGACAAGAAATTAGAATATTGAGTACACATGAAATAGAGGTATGTAAATTAGAAGTTAGAACCATAAACTATAGTTTTCTCATTGAGACATTTTATGCTATCAAAATCAATATGTATTACATAGATATTGAATCATTGATACTATAGGTGGGAACGCCACTAGCAAATAAAAAATAGGGTAGATAGTAGAGTTATAGATGGAAGAATCTCATAGCTCGTTAGTCTTACTCCTCCATGTCAGAATCATCAAGATCACCACAACTGCCATAATATTCAATTCAACATTTGCATTTGCCGGTGTGGAGGATGATCCAAAACGTTCACCATCATTAAAAGTGACCAGCTCTAGCACTTGTTCATTAAGATCCAAGTTGGCTAATGACAACTCAACATTGTTGTCCAAACCCATATCACTAAGAAATACATCCCACATCTTTGTCTTTCCCTTCAACCACTCATCCCTCATCCTGTAAATAAGATGGAGGTTGAAGTACACATACATCATTGTCTCTACTCTGGAGTTTGGAATGCTCAAGCCTTCTCTTCTTGAAATTGTGCGAATTCCCATATGTGTTTCAATTCCTCTCGCAACAAGAGGATGAAATAACTTGAGAGAGAAGCCTTATGGCTAATTGCTGTAGAATAGTGCTTGTTGTCCCATGCGTTCCCCACCAAGCATAGGGCTTCTTAATCCCCTTGTCTTCGAGCACATCATAGCCTCCAAATCTCCCAATGCTAGTGGAAAACTCTACGAAGTCCTCCTCCACCTCATCAAGGGATGCTCTGCCCTAATATATCCTTCTAAATACTCCTTCCTCCCTTATGAAATCTCTCTATCCATTTGAGGAGAGAATTCGCTTGAAGGCCTATCATTGATCCAGTCATTATTGTAGTACTTAGGATTGAACAAGTGAGCCAATAAATGCAAAGGTATGTTGTTCTTCTCCCACTTGGTGACAAGAATATCCCATATGGTGGTGAACAATATCTGTATTGATGTCCCATACTTGGGGCATTCATTTTCTACAATAACAGTCTTCATAGACTCAATCATGGAGTCCTAGCCCTCATAAACATCTCCTAAGATGAGCTGGTCCTTGTTTACAAACTGCAACAAAGAAATGATAGGGTCCATGATTTAAATGGTAAGATTCCCACCAAACATCGCTTGTGGATATTTGAACTGTTCTAATCTAATTGCTTGTGAGTTTTACGATACCTTAACACCTTTGAAGCAGTTTGATTTTTGCATTTTGTTTATTCTAATAGTATTTTGTGTTACAATATATTTTGAGTTTTCCTATCTAATACTGGATATCTAACTACTTTTTCTAATTCCAGGGTGCTGATCTAACTGATGCTAACTTATCAGGGGCTAATCTTGAAGGAGCAAATTTGAAGGTATGAGAATTACCCTAATTGGTAGAAATTGTTTTCTACTTGGCAAAATAAAATAAGGGAGAGAACAATTATTTGTGGATGTAAAGTTTGTAAATATGTGGGTTTCCATGTTTTAGATGCACAATGGTCTTTAGCGTTGCTAGTTCTAAACATTGCTTTATAACATTCATAAAAGTGATAGTCATACATGTGCATGTGTAAGATTTTCTTATAAAATTTAGTCATAAGCTAAGTTGCAGGAAACAACCCATGTCATTTCTAGGCTAGAAACAAGTGGAAACGACCAAAGGTTTCAGGGCCATTAAAGATTTGGAAACATGCCTCGAAACATTTTGGGCTGGTTTTGGTGCATTTTGGTCCAAACAACCAATGTTTCGATGCATTAATTGTTCGTCGCGACCAGTCAAGTGCCAAATGTTGAATTTTGATGATGGCTCAAACACTTGTAGTTTATTTCAATTTGAATTTAGCATGAACTTGAACCATAAAGAATGCAGTGATACAATATACAATAGCTGCAGTAACCAAGATCACAAGAAGAATAACCATGCACAAGAACGCAAGAAGTTATCCTGGGAAAACCCTTCTCAAACAAGGGAAAAACCCAACAATCCTTTGCTATAGAGTCAAGAGAAGATCACCCTTTCACCACAAACCCTAGTGCACACAAGAAGGTGCTCTATGACCAAGAAAGACTGTGCCTAAGAGAAGTGTGCACTTCAGTGCTCCTAATTTCAGACCATGCGTTGAGTGAATGAGAGAGATGATCCACAATGGGGGGCTCTATCTCTTATTTATACATGACCTAGCACATCAAATAGATGTGTCTATTGGCACAATAGGGCCGACTTGTAGTACTTAAAAATATAATTAATCTTTTACCAAATATTAATTATCTTTACATGGTGGGGCCGACTTGTACCTTTGTAACCCTAATTTCTTTTGTAAAGGGTACATATAGATCACCCTTTCACCACAAACCCTAGTGCACACAAGAGGGTGCTCTATGACCAAGAAAGATTGCGCCCAAGAGAAGTGCTCACTTCAGTCCTCCTAATTTCAGACCATGCGTTGAGTGAATGAGAGAGATGATCCACAATGGGGCTCTATCTCTTATTTATACATGACCTAGCAGGCTAGCACATCAAATAGATGTGTCTATTGGCACAATAGGGCCGACTTGTACTACTTAAAAATATAATTAATGTTGAAATAATGTAACTGCAAAGAGTATTCTTATTATTATTAATATATTATTCATAGGATCAATCCCCATTGTGGATTGATCATGTCAGTTATTGTAATAGGACCAAATCCCCTTTTGCGGATTGGTCAAAAGACAATTGTAATAGGCAGAATAAGAAATCGGCCCCAACAGATATTAAAGAGACCCAGAAATATAATAAAGGTGCGTTTACCCACCCAGTTTGAGAAGTCGGCCCTGCCAGTGAAGAGACACTTCACATGTGCCAGACTTGTATAAATAAAGGAGGCTAGCGCCTCACTTAGATACAACTCACTTGCTCATTTGAGAGACAAGTTCAGATCTGCTACTGAAGAAAAAGGAGAGAGAGAGTGGCACATATCTGGGAGAGGACTTTCTGTATTAGTTTAAGAGATCTCTTGGCACTGTATTGGCTATCTATATTAAGGAAGTTTTGCTGGGTTTTCTTCCCCTAGAGGGTTTCCCAGGATAAATGCTGTGTCTCTTGTGATT
>JASDQU010585460.1:11035-38732 GCA_032191745.1 Picea mariana
AGAATGTCTTTAACAGTAGCTGAGGGGACATAAGCGATGACTTTTGATTTCAGGACATAGATTCTAAATGCCTTGAGAGCCTTTACCAGGGCATAGGCTTGCTTTTCCATAGTGTCATACTTGACTTCGGCATCCCTCAATGCTCGGCTAAAATAGGAAATAGGATGCTCTAGCCCATCCTTGTTTGTCTGTAACAAAACAGCGACCACCGTGTCAGGTGAGGCAAAGGAGAAAATAAGGAACTCCTTTGAGTAATCGGCACTGATAAGCACAAGGGCTTCAGTCAGGGCCTTCTTTATTTTCTCAAAGGAATTTCGCGATTCAGAAGTCCACCTCACTTCATTTCCTTTCCTTAACATGGCTGTTATAAGTTTTACCTCCTCAACAAAGTTAGGCACAAACCTCCTCAAAAAATTAATCTTACCAAGGAAAGATTGGACCTCCTTCTTGGACCTCGGGATTGATAAGGCTTGTATTGCCTCAACTCTGCTAGGGTCGATCCTGACTCCTTCTGCTGATACTATGTGGCCTAGTAACTTTCCCTCCTGCATGGAGAACAAAGATTTCTTGGGGTTTAATGAAATGCCCAAACTTCTGCATTTCAGGAAAACCTTCCTGGGATGACAACAGTGTTCTTTATCAGATTTTGAAAATACTGTGATGTCATCCAGATAAACGACCACAAATTTACCCTTTTACCTAATGAATGTTATGTCCATGGCACATTGAAACATTTCCCCTGCATTCATTAATCCAAACGACATCTTGGCATACATGAATGTGCCCCATGGAGTGGTAAATGTCGTCTTTTCCCTGTCCTCAGGCATAACAGAGACTTGATTGTAACCAGAGAAACCATCGATCATGTACATATTGGATGCTCCTATTACGCTCTGCAGTATATGTTCCATCTTTGGTAAGGGGTAGTTATCCTTCCGTGAGCTCCTGTTCAGGTTTCTGAAGTCTACACAGAGTCTGATTTCTCCATTCTTTTTCCTTACTGGTACCAAGTTGGCCACCCACTCTGAATATCTCAATGGTACGATGATCTGGGCTTGTAGCAACTTCTTCACTTCCCTCTCCATGATAGGCAACAACATAGGATTGATCTGTCTCAGCTTCTGCCTAAATGGCTTTGCCTCCCCTTTCAATGGGATTTTATGCTCGATGACAGAAGTGTCATATGTTTTGAGGTCTTCGTAGGTCCAGGTGAAAACATCAGCAAATTCCCTCAAAAGTCCAACGTAGTTAGACCTCTGCTCCTTTGTCAGACTTCTTGACAATTTGACAAACCTGGGCTCACTCTCAATGCCAATGTTGCACTGAATAGTACCTGCGTCATCCTCCAAGATTTCCCCTTTTAATGACACATCATTTCTATCAAAAATCCTTTCCAAAGGAACCAGTCCCCTTGGAATATGGTTGTTGGGGAGCTGCACAATGTTATGCTTTGCTATTTTACTCAAAAACTTACCCCCATCAAGCTCTTCTTCAGAAACAGAGTCTTGGTCGATATGCATCTCTGAAAATTCTTCAACAGTCTCCAAGAATTTCTTGATCTCGAGATCATCCTCGAATACCTTCCAATGTTTGACATTGTCAGGTATGGAGGGCTTGTATTTTACTTCCACCTCATATCTAAATTTGGGTGGCAAGGGTACTTTGAAATTGCTTGCTGAAGTAGCCAAGGAATCTGCCACTGTGTTCTTCTCTCTTGGGACAAAAGAAATGTTGAATGCTAAGAAGAAACTGTCAATTAACTCCCATACCTCGTTTCTGTAGCTTCTGAGTCGAGGATGCTTAGCCTGATAAGAGTTTCTAATCTACTGGACCACCAACTCTGCATCTTCGAACACTGCTACTTCCTGAATTCCCATTTCCCTTGCGGCTCTTAATCCTAGGACAAGAGCTTCATACTCTACCACATTGTTGGTAGCTTCAAATTCTAGTTTGTATGATAGAGACATGGTTTCCTGAGCAGGTGACACAAAAAACACCCCTGCTCCAGTGCCTTCCCTGGAAAAATCTCCATCAAAGAACATTTTCCAGACGGGGGTGATGGAGGGAGGAAATTTATGGGAAGTGGTGGGTGACTTTCTGAGTTTTAGAGGAGGCTCGAGAGAATTAGTGAGTTGTAGTACACTGGAACCTAAATCAGTGTCCAAGGAAAAAATGGGATGGTTGGTAGGGTTGGCCTCATCACTGATTATATAGGCCAGTTGGGCTTCCTTGTATAGCCTCCTATGTTCTCCTCTGAACACCGGGATAGTAGCATATGTGAGGTCCATCTACAAAGTTCCCCCAAGTATTTTTATCCAAGATCTTGATAACAACATACCAAACTTGGGGGGGACATCAGCCACTACAACATCCATGACCACACTTTTCATGGGCAACTGAAACAAGGTTACGACCAGGTCTTTGATAACTCCTAGACATTGAACTTTTATGGAGTCAAAGGAATAGAGGTCATGATAGGCTCGGGTGACTTCTAGCCCTAACTCTTCCATAACAGTTTTGGGCATGAGGTTGTGAGAAGCCCCTGAATCCATCAAGCAGTTGTGCAGTACCTTGTCATGTATGTTCAAGGAAGTGTAGAAGGGAGGGGATGAGTCATTCCTGTCTTCTACCATAGGACCTAGAATAACTGCAGGCTTTTCATCTTGCAAATTGATGGAGTCTGTGGGAAGGCATGAGACCTTAGACTGTAAAATCTCAGAGAAGTTTTTCTTGAACCCTTCATGTTTAATCAATTCGGTTAGGGGCACAGGGATTCTGATCTTTTGAATTTCATGCTCGAAATTAAAAGAAGATGTAAGCTTCAAAATTTCTCTTATTTTGGGAACATGACTCTGGACTATGGGAGAGAGGGGTCAGGGCTTCTTACCTCTGTGACTATCTTCTACTTCATTAGTAGGTTTCTCTGTTCTAGTGGACTGCTCAGGAACATCAGGTGCTACTGTCTTTTTCTTAGACCTTAGATCATACTTGCCTTGGCTGCCACTAGCCTTGTCTCCCTTGCTCAGTTCATTTAGTTGACTGTCCATGAGAGACTTTGTATGCTGATTGAGTGAGATGAGGAAAAGGAGGAGTGTCCCCGAAGCAATGGATTTCAGGATCAAGCTCATATGTTTCCCCTTCTTCCCCCTTGGCCACAAAATTGTTTTGAAAAGGGGCCTGAATTTTCTGGTCTTCTCTGTCTCTTCCCCTCTCTCTTTGCATAGTCGGGGAAGTAATGTTGTTTGGCCTCCTGAAACATCCTTTTTTTTCAGCGTTTTGAGGGCCCTTGTATGCTTGCCTCCCCTCCACCTTCATTCTCTCCATCTCTGCAGACAGAGACTTCACCAGCTTGGTCAGTTCATCCACTTGAGGGTGGGGCACCGATGGGCCAGAAGTTGAGGTTTCTGATCTTCCCTTTCTTCTGTCTACGTCGGATTTGTTCCTTAGTCTATCAACTGCTAATACATTGGATTCCACTTCTTTGGCCTCATATTGCATTTGAGCTAAGGAGGTGGCTCTTCTTTCTCTCAATAAAAGACAAAAATTATAGCATAAGAAATCTTGGCTGAGGCTTCTGAGGATTTTATTTCGACAGGAATTTTATTATACATCTTATTGAATCTTTTGGAGAAGTTAGAGATAGACTCTCCTTCCATCTTCTTCAAAGACCCGAACTCTATCATGTAATACATGAAATCCTTCCTATCTCCCCATTGCCTCAGGAAAGCACTATCCAGGGCTTCTATCCTAGCGATAGATCTAGGGGCCAATCCTCTAAACCACTTCCTCACCTCACCATCCAGGCTCTGGATGAAGACTCTCATCCAGACATCTTCATTTTCAATGTTCAGGTTGTCTGCATAAGTGTAGAAAGTAGCCAGGTGCTCTTCCGCAGTTATGTCCCCTTCCCCAGTGAACTTGGGCATATACTTCAAGTAATCTCCAGCAGGGAGAGGATTCGTAGGATGGGGTAGGATTAAGGGAGCATATCTGGCAGCGACTATGGTGTCCATTCTATTTAGAGGGGGATTAGCACAAGACATATGAATATTAGGTGGAGGAGAAATTGGAGGAGAAGCAGTTCGCAAAGGGGCTACTGGGAATGAGTCTCGAAGTGGAATGGGAAACAAAAGGGGATTTAAAGAGAAGGCTAACGGGCTCAAATCATCAGATGCTCCTCTTTGTGCAGGAGTGTCAACAGTAACAAGAGGAGGAGTGGGGAAATATTATGTGGTCTTGGGTCTACGCCAAAGCACAACTTCAGAGGAGAGGGGAGTGACAAGGATTTCTCCCTCCAATCCCAGACCAGGAGGGGAAAACTCAACAGGAACACTCCTGAAATTCAGGAAATGGGAAACCTCTGAAAGAGGTCTGCTAAGAAACTGAGGAGGAGAAAATGGAGTTCCTACAGAAGGAGATGGCGGATTACCTGGTTCGGCGGTGGAAGCTTCTTCTTCAGAGGCCTTTCCTTTTCTGAGAACCACCTCCGGATCAGTTTTAGGTGTAGATAGAGGCAGCTGAGGATGGGACCGCATGTGTCTACCTCTGAAAGCCACAATTAACATGGGAGGTTCGCCACAGTGGAGTCATCACAATGGAGTCTCCAGGTGCACAGTAACAATATTTAAGGGCTCTGATGCCTCATGAACCTTCAAAATCAGAGGCTCAATGTCGTTGAATCTCGGGGAAAATTTTCAACTTCGTTCCCGGCAACGGCACCAGAAATGTTAGCATCAGAAGTCACTCCTGGATTGCTTGCAGGAGCAGAGCCCAACGCCCATCAGTTTTATGTCATGATAGTTTTTTAATGGGTGATCAAATGGGTAGAGACTCAGGAAGATATCACTCTAACTCAGGGACTGGGTCTGGTATGTAAAGAACAAAGGAGGTCTTGATCTAACTTCAGTCAGTGAATTGGTTTAAAGATGAACAGGTTGAAGATTTGGTGAGAGAAGCGAACAAACTACCTCAGGAAAGAGACCTTTCAGTAGTTTGTAGAAGAAAAACTCTAAATGCCAGATCGTCTTGGTTCAGGGCTTCAAGAAACTGGAAGGGAGACTTGACTGGATCCTCCAATTCCAAGTCGTTCAGCACTAAGAAAATCATAGAGACCGATTAGAAACAATGAAATTGTTACAGTGATCCAACCTACATCATCCTATAACAGTCACAATTCGATTGGATCCTCCAATTTCGAGTCGTTCTAATACAGTGTAAACAAAGACGTGAAAGAAACTGACATTCATAAGGAAAGAAGTCTCAATAGTCCATGCATAACCATAATACAGTGCTTCATTAAAGTTTTACAATCGGGAGCCTTGCTCAACCATTGATGATTACAAAATACAAAAAATGAGTCTATATACTCAGGAAAATTCGCCTAACAGAGGC
The DNA here is from genome assembly GCA_032191745.1 of Picea mariana. Taxonomy (NCBI): domain Eukaryota; kingdom Viridiplantae; phylum Streptophyta; class Pinopsida; order Pinales; family Pinaceae; genus Picea; species Picea mariana. The sequence goes on from JASDQU010585460.1 coordinate 16,427, forward strand.
GTGCTCAGTCATCAAAGGCGTGGTGTCCCTTCAGTCAAACTCATACTAATATTCTTCTTCAGATGCCACCTTAACTGCGCATGGCTCCTGCAAGGGGAGTAGCTGAGCCATTAAGTGCCGAGTTAGCATGTGTAGACTTCTCTGGCTAGTCAAGGACTTTGGCATGGCTTCTTTGGAAAAATCGGTACACAGGACCCTCTCGGGCAGACAGCTTGCCAGATCCTCCATACCTTATACTTAATGAGTGAGGATAGGTTTCAACCACCCCCTCTCACCTTCATTTACTCCAAGCAAGAAACAGGATTGAGATCGGATCCAATGGCACCTGGATATCGCAATGATCCCCTCTGTGACTGAACTCGATGCTGTTGGCCCTTCTTGCACAACTCTTTTTATTTTCCAAGTGACCACGGGCTGTGACCCTGCGTTTATTCTCAAAGATGCTTTTGGCGTTCATGAATAGGAAGGGGCTGATCCTTGCTCCTCACAGTCGCGATGAGAGAAACGACGAGATGGCTTCATTTGGTGCCACGCGTCCCTCTCAGATCTGACGGTCCCGAACTCACTCGGCGATATTGTGGGCCCGGGTCTTGGATGCTCCTGGCACTTCACGTTTCACGGATATGAAGGAGCTTCTCCTTGTGCGTCGGAGTCGCAATGGGCGAAAAGGTGATGGGCCTAATCGCGCACCACGTGCTCCTTTTGGATGGATGCCTGAGACTGCTCTGTGATACTGCATGCCTGACTTTGGGTGCTTTCGGCGCTTTTGGGGTTCAGGGTTTCGAGATGTAGAATGACATGGAACCTTTACCCTTCGAACTCCCGAATACCAAAATGACGTCGCGATTAGATCTCGCGCCATGTGTCCTTTGGGTGGATGACTGCTATCCTTTCCTACATGCAATATAGGCGCTATCCATCGCACTAATCTCAGCGCAACTCTTCTAATCGCTATTTCCTGCCGACCGTCGATCTACTCCTATGGATGAATCTGGATCGTTGACGATATAATTTTACCCGCTTGCTTGCTTGGAAGCCTGAAACAAAATTTTTCGTGCTGCGCTTGGGTGCTTCTTGCACAACTTGCAGACCTGAATACTCTTGTGCCCAGGACAAGAATTGTTACTAACAGAACTACCTTTCATTGGACAACCAATCAAAATAAAGAAAGTTAATACTGGAATAGAGCAAGCACCTAAGCTCGCAAACATTGGAGATTATTGGGATGATGCCACTATTGATATGATCACAGAACTACTACATGAATATCAGGACTTGGTTCCAATCAAGTTTACCAACATGAAGGGCATTAAAGGGCCCATGGGAGAAATGCATATCCCCTTGAAACCAGAAGCAAGGCGAGTCAAGCAGAGACCTTATAGATTGAATCCTGAGAATAAGAAGAAAGTCAAGATTGAATTAGACAAAATGTTCGAAGAAGGAATCATAGAACCTGTTGAAGAGTCATATTGGATTATCCCTATGGTGGTCCAAGATAAGAAGTCAGGAGAGATCAGAATCTATGTAGATCTCATTAAGATGAATGATGCATGCTTACATGATCCATTCCCTACACCATTTACTGATGAAGTGTTAGATAATGTGGGAGGACAAGAAGTTTACTCCTTCAAATATGGATTTTTAGGTTATCATAAGATCGGGATTGCTAAGGAAGATCTCCATAAGACCATGTTTGCAATAGAATGGGGTTCTTTCCAGTACACAGTGATGCCTTTCAGACTGAAGAATGCACTAGCCATCTTTTCTAGGGTGGTGGTCGAAGCATTCAAGGATTTTTTACATAAATTTTTGGAAGCATATTTTGATGATTGGACTTTTTTTAGCTTATTGCAAAATCATATTGAATGTTTGAGACTAATGTTGGATAAGTGCAGGCAATGTCAGATTTCCCTGAACCTGAAGAAGTGTATCTTCTTTTCTCCCTTTGGAGTGTTGCTAGGCCATATTGTGTGTAAGCAGGGGTTGTTGGTAGATCCTTCCAAGATTTCCATCATTGTTGACCTACCTCCCCCTACTTCAGTTAGACAGCTGCGCATTGCGCTGGGACATACGTGATACTACATAAAGTTCATCAAGGGATATGAAAAGATAACAACACCTATGGAGAAGTTATTAAAGAAATATTGTCAGTTCCAATGGTTAGAGGAATGTCATCAAAGCTTCGACACACTGAAACAGAAAATGGTTACTACAACCATTCTTGTTTTCCCAGATTGGAGTAAGGAATTCCATGTGCATGTCGTTGCTTCATCTATTGCATTAGGAGTAGTGTTAGCACAACTAGGAGTAGGATATATTGACCACCTGTTAGCCTTTGCAATAAGGAAGCTCTCTACAGGTGAGATATATTACACTACCACTGAGAGAGAAGGTTTAGCCATGGTATCCACACTGTAAAAGTTTTGACACTACTTGTTGGGAGGACATTTTAAGATGTTCACTGATCACTCTGTGTTGAAGTACCTAGTCAACAAGCCAGTGTTGGAGGGAAGAATATGTAGGTGGCTACTGCTATTCCAAGAATATGATTTTGAGATTGTGGTTAAGCGAGTGAGAATGAACAAGGGACTTGACCACTTGTCTAGGTTAGAACATGGAGAGGAACCTACCATTTTGGAAGATACACTACCAGATGCACAACTGTTGGCCATCAGAAAGGTTGATGATCACTTCGTTGAGATAGTCCATTTCCTATCAACAAGAATGGCACCCTGCAAATATATAGTCATTCAGAAGAAATAGTTGGTAGTTTGTGCTGCATATTTTTCACTTATAACTGGACAACTTTATAAGATGGGACTTGATGAGATCCCGAGGAGATGTGTTATGGAGGTAGAAAGACCACTGATTTTCACAAAAGCACACGAGGGAATCGCAGGAGGACATTATGCAAGAAAAGAACTAGCGCAGAAGGTTCTCGTAGTTGGCCTTTGGTGGCCCACTTACACAAAGATGCTAAGGAATACTACATAGCCTGTGATGTATGCCAAAGAGTTGGGAAACCTTCCAGAAGAGATGAGATACCATTAGCACCGCAATTAAAACTACAAGCATTTGAGAAATGGGCCATTGATTTTGTGGGACCTATCAACCCACCAGGAAAGCGCATAGGAGATCGTTACATCATCATTGTGACCGAGTATTTGACTAGATGGGAAAAAGAAAGAGCAGTTAAGGATTGTAGTGCAGCTACAGTTGCACAATTCATATTTGATGATATCATAACTCGATTTGGATGCCTGAAGATCCTTATGATTGATCAAGGTACACACTTTATTAATAAGTCTATTGAAGCCTTGACTCAGGAATTTTAAGTTCACCATAAGAAGATCACACCTTACCACCCAAAATCAAATGGTACAGTCGAAGCTTTCAATAAGATCTTGGAGATAGCACTGACGGAGATTTGCAGTGTCAACATGGATGATCGAGATTTGAGAGTACCTGCAGTGCTATGGGAATATCGAACCACTTGAAAGAAGTTGACAATGCAGACTCCCTTTAATTTGGTTTATGGTCTAAAAGCAATAGTCCCTATGGAATATCTAGTTCCTAGCTTGAGAATTGCAGCATTTATGGGTATGGATGACACTGGATTTGTTGAAAACATGCTCGCGCAATTGGTAGAAATGGAAGAAGACAGGTTCATTGTAGGATTCCATCAACAGGTACAGAAGTAATGAGAGAAGTCCTACCACGACAGTAATATCAAGAAGAAAGAATTTAGGCAAGGAGATCTGGTATTGGTATATGACAACAAGTTGATAAAACATCCAGGGAAGTTTAGGACACATTGGCTTGGGCCATATAAGGTTTCCTATGTTAGAGAAGGAGGAGATGCACAGTTGAAGACCTTGAAGGGAGAATGGAAGGAAGGTTTATTTAACAAGAGTCGGTTGAAATTATACTATGACAACCAACTACCTCGTAGCTCTTAGTAAAAGCATAAAAGGAAGGGTCTAGGTACCAGGTGCAGTTGAAACTGGATACCAGACACAGAAAAGATAGTCTTCACAAGGAAGGGAGGAAGAGAGCAGAGAGAACAGGTTGCTTCACGTAGTTTGAAGTCGAAGTGAAACAGAAGGTTCAGACCTGTAGTGCCTCGGGATCAGTCACATGTGAGAGTTGGGGGCCTATTTTCCCTTGGTTATGGAAGAAAGTGAAGATTCAGGAAGAAAGTGAAGATTACGGAAGAAAGGTGAAGTACGAACTGCGCGGAAGGAACATTGACTGAGAATGGGTCGAAGTGGTCAAAGAAGCAGAAAATGAGCGAAGTAAGGGAAAACTAGTCATTGAACGAGAAGATTGAGGGAGATAGATTAGCAAGGAAGATGGATCGTGGACAACTCAGTAAGAGGAAAAAATGACCAATGGATGCTTTGGAGCACCTCGCAAAGAATATGGAAAGATAGGCTGGTGAAGCCCTGAAAACGAAGGTCATGTTGACCTAGGGTTTTAGACACCTAGGGTTTTGGGATCTAGGGTTTTGACACCTAGACGTCTGTCATGTAAGGTATAAATAAAGGTCTAGAGGACCTAGGATCGGTTCATTCTGAGTTCAAAGAGAATTTTATTGTTGATGTCGAGTGATTATTGTTGTTGCATGAGGAGAGTGTTGTGTTGTGAGAATACTGTTGTATTGTAAGATCTTCAGCTGGGTGTGAAGATCAACCTTGCAGCTGGGTGTGTAGGGAGGGGAGAAGATAAGAGAAAGAGAGAGAGATCTACAAGCTAAGTGTGTAGATAGAACTGTATGTTTTCATATAATATATCAAGAAACACAGTTTTGTAGATGTAGACTTAGGGAGAGGATAAACCAGGCATATATTGTTGTTATGCATGATTAATGTTGTGTTCTTTGCTTTCTATTATTCAGTTGTTGCATTAGTGTGCTAGATTTGAGATATAACTGTGCGAAGTAGAATTAAGATGGTAAATAATAACTAGATATCCGTGTGTTTTTCTTTTGAATCCCCTTGCATTTCCTCTAGTTGTAGACACTTGTGTCCTGCAACCCCCTATTGCTACTTCGGGTGAGACTGCATCTGCTCCACAGGTGTTTCTGAAAGGGCTAGTAGTTAGGGCTTGTTGGTGCACTGTTAGAGTTGAACCTTAGGTCTTCCCCTATGCAAAGGATACTTGGTTGAATTTCTCTCGAACATTAACATGACAAAGGTCTTGGCAACACTAACTCAAAATAGAATATCATAGGGAAAGAAATTTCAAAAAGGGCATGATCAACAAGAGACAAGTGGATTTCCCAACTTTGATGCAAAAGGTAAAAGATGTCATGTTAGAGAGCGATTGTTTCTATTATTACATATTCCCTTCCCAATTTCCCCCCACCATGCTTGGCGAGTACCTCTTTAATTTTTAATGAGCTTGAGGAGGATAACAAATGCTCATTGCATAAGCTCATCTTTCAGACAAGTCCCTTAGATTATTTTTAACGAAACCTAGGAAGGATTGGTTTGGTCCCATATGGGTCTTCCAATGTAGGTTTCACGAGTCCAAAGGAAGTAAACTTGGTGGTTTTTCATATTTAGAGACTTTGAATAAAACTTAAAGAAAACTCCAAAAATGTTCATTTTCATAAATTTAGTCTCCCAAGCCCGAAAAAGTGTAAAACAATTCAAGGGAGAACTCTTCTAGCAAATACTGATGTATTCCTAGAGCATACCTTTATTGTAATTAATCTACCTGACCCAAAAAAGGGGTAAAATTACTTCGAATAGACACTCCTACGAAAACAAGCATGACGCTTTAAATCGTTTTATGAGTATGAAGGAAGCAAGTTCACTCAGTAACCTATTCTTGTGTATTTGCGAGCACGAGAAAAAACAAAGACTAAGCTTGGTATTGGTTTCATTTTTACACAAGATTGAAACAAAGTAAAGCTATGCTTGGGTAGGTTTCATTTTTTAATGAGATTAAAATTGAAAACTATGTGTTCTCGACATTTCCAAATGTAATGTCCAAAGGTGAGTGGTTGGAACTTTGCCCCCAACTTGAAAAGCTAGTGTCTTAACTCCAGAATGATGATCAAAGGTTGGAGACATGCCTCCCAAGCTTTGTTTCATCTGCCAACTCTTATGTTATTTCCAATTTCTGTACCAAATTAGAGTGTTGGCTACTAATAGGAAAATGTTTTCCAGAGGAAGAAAAAGGATCAATTGTTATAGGAAGATGAAAGGAAGGTTCAGTTACAATTTTTTATGAAAGATGACACTCAATGGGAGGTAGGTTTCATTTTTACACAAGCTTGAAACTAGAAACTATGCTTGAGGCCCTCTATTTCATTTTTAAATGAGCTTCACACAGAAACATGAATTCTGCTCAAAGTTGGTTTCATTTTTTAATGAGCTTGAAATTAGCAAATAAATTATGCTCATAACTCTATTTGATCTTGGATTCCAGGAGGACAATGCTCTAGAAGGAAAAAGTGTCAAGGGACAAACCTTGATCATGGCTTCCAAGAGATATTCACTAGACAGAAGTATAACACCAAGGAAGGAATACATGTCGAGGGTCGTGATGGGGGTAGGGAGATAGTTATGTAAAATACCTATCAAAGAAATCACCATGTCAACTACCATATCTAAGTCAGAAGAAGGGAGAGATTCCTTCTCACTCGAATTTGAATGCATGAGACATGTTGCCACATAATTGACCTGCGGTGGGGTAGATGTTGTTGGCATATAAGGACCATTCAGGGAAGACTAATGGTTGATGGTCACTATGTTTCCATTATGGGGGAGACACATCACTCGAAATACCGTGGACACAACAAAATTCATAGAATAAACATAGTATCGCCCAAGGAGAAAATTAAAATCCAAGGGGTTGTTTATTACCATCATATCAATAAAAAAAAAATTCCCTCCCAAAGTAAGAGGAAACTAATGAAGGATCCCTAAAGGTTGACTAGTCCTTCTGTTAAAATCCAACAGATTCTGAGTCATCGGTGCAAGCTGAGGTGAAACAAGAAATTGTCAAGCATTCGAGGAGAGGATGATAATAGAATCTCCTTCATCTATTATAGTGTTTGGAATATTCCTAACACAAACCTGAACAACGATTTGTAAAGGCGCATAAGAATGAAGATGGGGTTTTGTTAGAGCATTCCAATCAATGGTAATCACATTGCTTGGAGGGGGTATCATTGGAATAGGTGGAATGCACCCTTCTCTAAAAGAATATGTGGTAACAAGAAATACCTAAGTGATATCCTCACTCTTTGAAGGAGGAGTGGGATCGATTCATGTGGATGTTGATTTGACCACTTGATGGACAAGATCGATCAAGGAGGAAATCTTATTGATCACTTGGGTTTATCTCTACAATGTAAGAGTGGGATCGACCCATGACGAAATTAGATTAACCACTTTATCAATTGGGTCAACTGAGGATGAAATTAAATTGACCACTTGGTTAACCGGATTAACTGAGGATGGAACCAGTTTGACCAATTCATCAACCAATGGTGGGTTGGGAGAACGTTTATGATAACTGGGTGGAAGATGTTTCTAAGAAACAACAAGGTCTTCCAACAATTTTGAGGCTTCATACATGCCTGTACAAAGGTAGGTGTGGTGCATCCCCTTACACAGTAAGAAAGGAAATTTGATTTTACACGTCTTACTTCCAATTTGATTACTATTCATGTTGGACAACTGAGAGGGGGGGTGAATCAGTTTTTACTGTGATTAAAAAATTATATTCAATTTTAAACACATTACATAACTCTCAATGATGATCATAATAAATAATCAATAGAGTATTCAACATCAATCACACACATGTATAATACAGAGACAGATATTCCCGAGGAAACCCATAAAGGGTGAAAACCTCTTCTTCTTTATATGATAATTATTTTCTGTACATTATCATTCTTATGAGCACCAACTCATAATGAGGTTACCACCTCTGTTTTGCAAGATGCTACTTACTGAGAGAACCAACTCTCTGGTTTCTCTAGCACCCACTAGAAGGAAGTACCAACTCCCTAAATGTTCCACACCAACTGGATGGAAGCACCAACTTCTAGTCATACAGGCACGAACCTGTATATCAGAGAACCAATGTTCTCCCTTGCACCCCCTTGCCACCCTGGTTTCTCTGGATGCAACCAGATGGAAGCTATAACTCCCTGTGTTCAAGCACCTACTTGAAATTCATAGGACAACAGTCCTCCCTAGCACCTCCCAACCACCCTGAAATATAAAACTTTTCTTTATGTGAATTTATTACAGTGATTCAATAGTTGTCATTGGCTTACCAAGCTTATCACTATTCTGCTATGATGCTCTGCTCTACCTTCATCAGTGTCTTCATGCTTGCATCCTCTTCAGCTTTTTGATCTTATCCTCTGTCTCAACATGCACACCTCATGTTTCTCTTATTCTCATAGATATGCATCTATGTTCTTTTCTTCTTCTATGCTTCATCTCCTGCACATCATGCTTCTACATACATCCATCACTCACAACAGAAACAAGAAGATCTCTTCTCTTTTCTACATTTTTATAGTCTCTGTGCACCTTGTGCATGCTGCATGTGCTATCCCAATGCATACACTTCACTGCGTTCATCATAACTGGCCCTTCTCCTGAGATCCTTTGGATTTTCTGACTCTAACAGTCTTCGACCCACTTCCATCTGTAAGTTGACTCTATGATGAGTCTACACTCCACTGGAAGTTTCCACGAGACTCTTTTTCTTCTCTGTTGATCACCCTGAAGACTCTTCAAATTCTCTGGCAGATGCAATCACTTCCTTCTGGTAGTTACTGAGAGAATCTCCGCGCACTCATGCATTTCTTGCTTTCTGTCTTCCTGAGGAAAAATTTACAGTGGGTGTTTATCCTTTCTGGCTAATCCATTTCCTTTCACATGTGGCCTCAGGCGATAACCAAATTCCTATTCAGAAAGAATTTCGCGATTTCACAATCCGTGATATATATGTGCGAGTTGCCTTGCTCCACTTGTGAAAACTTTGAAATGGAGCCTAGCTTTGCTAGCTCCCTCCCCTCACTTCCGCTGATAGGACCGCTGGTTGTGACCATAGCCCCATTCGAAAGTGCATTTCACGATTTCACACTTTGGGGATTCTCCCGTGAGTCCCTTGACTCCTCCAACTTCTGGTACCTAAAATGGAGCCTAGATATACTAGCTCATTCCACTCATGTGACCACTGACAGTGACCATAGCCTAATTCAAAAATGCATTTCACAATTTTGTGTTTCGAGGATTATCCCATGAGTCTCCTTCACTCCTTCCTATGGAATTCCCAATATCTGAAATGGATCCTAGAATATGGCACGCTCCTACCTTCACATGACCACCAGCAGTGACCAAAACCTAATTGCAAAATGCATTTCGCAATTTCATGTTTTGGGGATTCTCCAGTGAGTCTCCTTGACTCCTTCCTCTGAAATTCCTGATATCCGAAATGGAGCCTAGAATCTTGCACACTCCTACCTTCACATGACCACTAGTGGTGACCACAGCCTAATTCAAAAATTCATTTCGTAATTTCTTGTTTTGGGGATTCTGTCATGAGTCATCTCGACTCTCCATGTTTCAAACTCTAAAACAGAGCTTGGATGCACTAGCTCTGCTCTCTAACTCTTGACGATGTGACCACAAGATATGACCACTCGCTAATAATTTGAGCGCTTCACTCTCCAGATCAACGGTCCACGATCCGTGGTTATCAGACGACTATCCTTTGCCCCAAAACTTCAGATTTTAGGACTTTGGGGGAGTGTTGATGCTAAAACTCCTGAAACTAAACTCCTAGAGTGAAGTCACTCTTGCGTCACTCGATGATGTGTCATGAGCTGAGTGGCTACCACGTGTCACTTCTTGGATCAATGGTCCAGATTTGTCCTCGATCCAACAACTGAGATTATATCGTCATTTCACGTTTCACGAGTTCGAGAGGTTAGGGAACTTCCTTCCTTTGACCTTTGAGTCAATGAAATGTTGATCTTTAGCCACGTGTCCTTCTTGGATCGACGGTCCAGATTGTTCCTCGATCCAATGACTGAGATTATATTTTCATTTTGCATTTCATGATTTGGAAGGATAGAGCACCTCTTGCCTTTGACCTTTCAGTCAGCGAAATGCCAATCGCTCGCCATGTGTCCTCTGGCTTCAACGGCTAGGATCATTTCGCGATCTCGCATATCGCGAGTTGGTGGGGTTAGAGCACCTCCTTCCTTTGAATTTCTAGTCAGTGAAATGTTGATCTGTGACCACATGTCGTGCCCGAAGATGGATGGTCCTCCTGCTTTCAGGATTTTGTAAGCCAACTTCTCCTTGCACTTTAAAGAATGTGCAGGTTCTCCTAGATCCAACGACGGTCGGACCCCACGCTCGGATCTAATGCCCGAGATCTATCCTCCTTCTATGCGCTCCTCCTATATAGACTTGCGATGTCTTCCGAGACCTTTTTCCATCGTTGTTCTTCCCATCATTGTTATTTCCATCAATGACAAGCTCACTCCCAATTGTAAACCTACCAACAATCTCCCCCTTTGGCATTGATGGAAACCCCGAATGGCTGCGCTAATCTGTTTGGACCTCCAACTATAGCATCCAGTCTAGACAACTCCACTCCTTTTCACCCCCTTTGACATCAATGTCAAAGAAAACATGCTCCTCTTGAGTTGTTGCAGTACTTCGTCAGAGGTATCAGATATGCAACCAACACATACTCCCCCTAACAGGATGGACTCTCTTAGGTGTGAGATGGGATGAAACCCAGCTTCTGACGAAGATTTTCAAATGGTGTCTTGGCTAGGGGTTTAGTAAAGATGTCTACAATTTGTTTTGTGGTATGAATGTAATGAAACTGAACAATCTGATTGGTGACCTTCTCTCTAAGAAAATGGTATTTTATGGGAATATTCTTGGTCTTGGAGTGGAATACAAGATTCTTTGACACACTTATGGCACTAGTGTTATCACAATGAATTGAGATCGGTGTAGTATATTTTACCTCCAAGTCTGCAAGTGTCTGAATTATCCATAATACCTGAGTGCAGCAAGTAGCAACAACAATGTACTCTACCTCTGTACTTCATAAAGAAATGGAAACTTTCTTTTTACTCAACCACACTACTAGAGAATCTCCTAAGAAGAACGCAACTCCACTCATTCTTTTCCTTTCATCCATGCAGTTAGCCAAATCAACATCTGAGTAGACTGATAATTGAAAATTATGATTCTTAGGATACCATAGGCCATAGTTGATTGTTTCTTTCAAATATATGAATATTCTTTTGACAACTAGTAAATGACTCTATTTGGGTGTTGCCTGATACCTTCCTACTATTACAACAACATGCATTATGTCTGGATGGGATTCTATGATATACAATTGGCTGCCTATCATTGAACTATATGAACATTGATCAACATCAGATGAGTCATCATCCTTGCTTAATTTCCATCCAGTAACCATAGGTGTGCCCACAGGTTTAGAATCTTTCATTTGAAACCTTTTCAACATTTCTCTTAGATATTTTTCTTGACAAAGAAACATTCCTTCAGACTTTTGAGTAATTTGCAGACAAAGAAAAAAAGATAGTTCCCCTATCATAGACATTTCAAACTCAGACTCCATGTAAGAACCTAACCATTGTACCAATGAATCATTATTACATTCAAAGATGATGTCATCTACATAGACCAACACGATGAGCAAGTCATTACCCTTTGTTTTGACATATAGAGTGTTGTCAATTGTTCCTCTCTTGAACCCTTTGTCTTGGAGATACTTATCCAGTTTGTAATACTAAGCATGGGTAGCTTGTTTTAACCCATATAAGGCTTTCTTCAGCTTGCATACTAGGTCAGGATTATCTGTCAGTTCGAAACCCTCTGGTTGTTCCATATAAACTTCTTTTAAATATCCATTTAGAAATGCTGACTTTTATGACAAGCATAGGAAAGAAATATTCTGATCACTTCTAGCCTTGCTACTGGCACAAATGTTTCATCAAAATCCAATCCTTCTATTTCAACATTTCCCTTACAGACCAATCTTGCTTTGTTCCTGAAAAATTGTCCCTTCTTATTCATTTTGTTCTTAAAGATACATTTGGAACCAATGATATTTTTACATTCAGGTCTAGGAACCACCTCCCACGTATTGTTTTTCTCAATCTGATCAAGTTCACCATTCAGGGATTTAACTCAATGGTCATCTTTTCTAGCTTCATTAAAATTATTGGGTTCCAACATTGATATGAAGGCTATATGTGATTGGTCAGTGTTTTTGACTATCTTTCTCCTGGTTTGTACACCTATGTCTTTTTCACCAATTATCTTACGTGCAGGATGATTCTTTTGAGTGATTCTAGAGGAGGAATTTGATGTTGTCTGCTGATTTGAGTCTGTCTGAATATTTGCATATTCATGTGGCTCAGAGTCTTCTTGTTCTGATTCTTGGACCTATTCAACTTCAACTTCATATATATCCTTTGTTGTTGATTCAGTATTGTTCACCTTTGTTATTGGGATTCCTTCATCAACTTTTATGTCAATACAATCAACCAATCTATGCAGCCTCTTATTATAACATCTGTATCCTTTACTGTTTGTAGCATACCCTAAGAAGATTCCTTCATCAGCCCTGTCATCATACTTGCCAAGGTTCTCATCATTATTTTTTATTTAACACTTACTCCCAAAGACTTTGAAGTGTTTGATTGAAGCAGGTCTCCCATACCACAGTTCATAAGGTGTCTTGTCAGTGTGTGGTCTGAGGTGGGATTTGTTAAGAACATGGACTGTTGTGTGTATTGCTTCTACCCAGTAGGTTTGACCAATGTTCTTCTCATTCATCATTGACTTGGCCATTTGCTGCATTGTTTTGTTTTGCCTCTCAACTACTCCATTTTGTTGTGGAGTTCTTGGGATTGTGTATTCTCTCTTGATCCCATGTTTATCACAAAATTCCTTGAACTCACTTGAAATAAATTCGCCTCCTATGTTTGATCTTACTGCATTTAACCTCTTTCATGTTTGATTCTCAGTTAAATACTTAAATATTTTAAATTTCTTAAATGCTTCAGCTTTTTCCTTGAGAAAGGAAACCCAAGTAAGTCTGGAGTAATCATCAATGATCAACATGAAGTAGTTTTCTTTCCCTGTGCCTTCCTATCTTGATGGTACACATAAATCCATATGAACTAGTTGGAGTGGTTTCTCTGTTGAGGTAGAGCTCTTCGATTTAAACTGTGTCCTGGTTAGTTTTCCTACTTGGTAGGGTTTACACATAGAATCTTGTGGATTTGATATTCTCGGAAGATCTTTTACTGCCTCAATATTTTTGAGCTTGATTAAGTGGTCAACATTTATATGTCCAAGTCTCCTATGCCATAACCATCTCTCATCATGTTTTCTTAGATGACACTCTTCTCTATCTTCTTTCAGCACATATACATTATTTTTTGTCTTTATGCCTTTAGCCACCACTTGTCTTGAGTTTACAGACTTTATCTTGCAGTCCTTGGAAGTGAACACCACTTCACATCCTCTCTCACACATTTGACTTACACTAAGCAGATTATGTTTCAACCCATATACAAGAAGAACATTCTAGGATTTTCCTTTTCCATTACTTAGACTCAACATCCCTTTACCCTTGATTTTACCTGGAGCATCATTTCCAAAGGTTAAGTTTCCTAATTTTCTTACACTTAGAGATATAAACTTACCTTTCTCTCCCATCATATGTTTGGAGCAATCACTGTCAATATACCAGGGGTTCTATTGTCTTTGGGCTGAAAGCACTAGTCCACACTTGTCATTTTCTTTCATCTTCCAAACCTTGACATTTTCAGTAGAGGGGTTCAAATATGGCTCATAGTTCCTTAAGCAACAGTCTGCAGCTTTATGTCCAAAATTATGGCAGGTGTAACATTCTAGTTCATTGAATAAAGTATCATAACAATTGTTATGCTTAACCCGTGTCCTTTTTCCAGCCATCACATTATTTGCAGTCTATGATTGTTTGTTACTTGGCTGTCTCATTCTTTGTTGTGGCAGATATCTATTCCTTGAATATTTTGATTGCTCATATTTAAATCTTAAAGAACAGTTTACATCTTTTTGACCAAAGTTATAATAGAAATAACAATATCCATAGAAAAATTCTTTCTACCTGGAAAATGGTTGTCTTCTTTGAGAAGGTCGATTTCTTCCATGCTGATGATTTCTTTGAATAGAAAGTACATTATTTCTCTGATCTATAGTCTCAGTTCTGGTACCTCTTTCGTTACTCCTCCTGGGAAGTTGATTATCTTCTTTTGTTTCTGCAGGTTTTTTGTTGTCACTGGTGGTAGTTTTGACAAACTTGATGGGTTCTTTGTGGCTTGGCTGATCATTACTTGATCCCTCTTCATAACCCAGACCTGTTTTCAACTTTGGGTTTCTTTGTTGATTCAGAATGGTGGCCAATTCTTCTGAGGCTTTGATACTTGACAAATTCTGATGATACAAGGCTTGAAACTTCTCCAACTCTTTCCTAGTTTTCACTACTTCCTTTTCTAGAGCTTCTTATCTTTCCTTTTTTTCTGATAACTGTTGTTTCAGAATTCTTTGATTTTCTTTGCCTCTTCTAATTCCACTTTTAGTAGGACAAAGTATTCATCAAGTTCTTTACTGCCTTTCTTGAACTGTATAAACAATCGTTTTTGTTTTCTCTTCTTAATTCTGAGTCTGTCAATCTCTTCCAGTGCATTGATCAGTTCTCCTTCCATATCAACCATAGCTTCTTCTTCATTAGCATCAATTCTTGTTATTTTATTATCATAATCCTCTTTGGCCATAAACATGAATTCATTTAGTTTATCTTCAATAGAGGAGTCATTGTCTTCATCATTTGAAGGATCATCATCATTGTTTACACAAAGACTTTTCTTCTTAAAATTATTCTCTTTAAAGAAATTTTTGTGTTTGTGCTTCTCCTCATCATCATATGTATGATCCTTTATTTTCTGAGGACATTTATTTGAAAAATGACCTATCTTACCACAGTTGAAACATTTGAAATGAAGTTTACCTTTGTATTTGCCTCATCCCTTCTTTAGTCTTCTCACAAATTTTGCTTCAATTTCATCAGGCTCAAAATCCTCATTCTTGTCTGCTTTAAATGATGCTTCTTTGGAGGTGGGTTTATCTTTAACTATTCTCATTTCATATGCAGTCAATGTTCCTAGAAGTTGATAAAACACCAAGTCTTTTAGAACATTAATTTATTCTATAGCAGGGACCTTCGGGTTGAACCTATCTGGTAGAGATCTCAAAATTTTCTGAAATAAAGAGGGTTCCTCAATTTTTTCACCAAGTTCTTTCATTGCATTTACCAGTTCTTCAACTCTCAGAAAGTACTTTCCAACAGTTTCATCCTCTTTCATCTCTAGCTGTTCAAACTGTACTCTGTAGGTTTGAAGCTTGGCGTCCTTTACCTTCTCATTACCTTCATAAATGCTAATGAGTTTGTCCCACATTTCTTTGGCAGTTTCTAAGTGCATAACTTTTACAAATTTTTCTTCTGCAAGCCCACTTAGGATAACATTCATAGACTTACCGTTGAAGATGAATTCTAGCTTGTCATCCTTATTAACTAGTAGAACTAGATTTACATAACCAGTCTCTACCACATCCTAGACATCTGCACCTAAAGCCATTATGTAGGTTCTCATTCTAACTTTCTAGAAGGAAAAGTTTCTTCCATTGAACAGAGGGGCCTTATTGTTTGAAGTTCCTTCATGGCTTGACATGTTTAAGCTAGAATATCTACCCTTATATAAAAGGGGCCTACTTTGATACCAATTGTTGGACAACTGAGAAGGGGGGTGAATCAGTTGTCACTGTGCTTAAACAATTATATACATTTTTAAACTCATTATAGAACTCTCAATGATGATCACAATAAATAAGCAGTAGAGTATTCAAAATCAATCACACACATGTATAATACAGAGACAGATATTCCTGAGGAAACCCATAAAGGGTGAAAACCTTTTCTTCTTTATATGATAATTATTTTTTGTACTTTATCATTCTTATGAGCACCAACTCATAATGAGGCTACCACCTCTGTTTTGCAAGATGCTACTTGATGAGATCACCAACTCTCTGGTTTCTCTAGCACCCACTAGAAGGAAGTACCAATTCCTTGAATGTTCCAACACCAACTGGATGCAAGCACCAACTTCCAGTGATACATGCACTAACCTGTATATCAGAGAACCAATGTTCTCCCTTGCACCACCCTGCCACCCTGGTTTCTGTGGCTGTAACCAGATGGAAGCTATAACTCCCTGCGTTCAAGAACCTACTTGAAATTCTGAGGAAAACAGTCCTCCCTAGCACCTCCCAACCACCTTGAAATATAAAAATTTGCTTTCTGTGAATTTATTACAGTGAATCAATAGTTGTCATTGGCTTACTAGGCTTATCACTATTCTGCTATGCTTCTCTGCTCTGCCTACATCAATGTCTTCCTGCTTGCATCCTCTTCAACTTTCTGATCTTCTCCTCTATCTCAGCATGCACACCTCGACTTTTTCTTCTTCTCACAGATATGCATCTTTGTTCTTTTCTTCTTATGTGCTTCATCTCTTGCACATAATGCTTCTACACGCATGCATCACTCACAACAGCAGGATCAAGATCTCTTCTATGTTCTATATTTTTATAGTCTCTGTGCACCTTGTGCATGCTGCATGCACTTTCCCACTGCATACATTTCACTGTGTTCATCATCACTGGCCCTTCTCCTGAGATCCTTTGGCTTTATTGACTGTAACAGTCTTTGACCCACCTCCATCTGTCATTCGAATATATGATGAGTCTACACTCCACTGGCATTTTCCTCGAGACTCTTCAAATTCTATGTCGATCACCCTGGAGACTCTTCGAATTCTCTTGAAAATGCAATCACTTCCTTCTGGCAGTTACTGAGAGAATCTCAGTGCGTTCATGCATTTCCATCCTTCTGTCTTCCCGAGGAAAAATTTACAGTGGACGTTTATCCTTTTTGGCTATTCCCTTTCCTTTCACATGTGGCCTCAGGCAATAACCAAACACCTATTCATAAAGCGTTTTGCGATTTCGCGATCCGGGATATACAGTTGTGAGTTGCCTCGCTCCACTCGTGGAAACTCCAAAATGGAGCCTAGATTTTCTAGTTCCTTCCCCTCACTTCCACTGATAGGACCGTTGGCTATGACCACAGCCCCATTCGAAAGTGCATTTCACGATTTCTCACTTCAGGGATTGTCCCGTGAGTCCCTTGAATCCTCCAACTCCCGGTACCTAAAATGGAGCCTAGCTATGATAGATCCTTCCACTCACACGACCACCGACGATGACCACAGCCTAATTCAAAAATGTATTTCGCAATTTCATGTTTCAAGGATTCTCCTGTGAGTCTCCTTGAGTCCTTCCTCTCGAATTCTCAATATCCGAAATGAAGCCTAGAATCTTGCACGCTCCTACCTTCACGTGAGCACTAATGATGACCACAACCTAATTTGAAAATGCATTTCACAATTTCATATTTTAGGGATTCTCTCGTGAGTCTCCTTGAATCCTTCCTCTGGAATTCTCGATATCCAAAATGGAGCCTAGAATCTTGCACACTCCTACCTTCATGTGACCACCGATGGTGACCACAGCCTAATTCGAAAATGCAATTCGCAATTTCGTGTTTTGGGGATTTTATGATGAGTCATCTCAACTCTCCATGTTGTGAAATCCAAAATAGAGCTTGGATGAACTAGATCTGCTCTCCAACTCTCGACGATGTGACCACAAGAGATGACCACTCGCTAATCATTTGAGCACTTCACTCTCCAAATCAACGGTCCATGATCTGTGGTGACCGGACGACTATCCTCTGCCCCAAAACTTCAACTTTCTGGAGTTTGGGGGAGTGATGATGCTAAAAGTCCCAAAACTAAACTCCCAGAGTGATGTCATTCTTGCATCACTCGATGACGTTTCATGAGTTGAGTGGCTACCATGTGTCACTTCTTGGATCGACGGTCCATATTTGTCCCTGATCCAATGACTAAGATTATATCGGCATTTCACATTTCGCGAGTTTGAGAGGGTAGGGCACCTCCTTCCTTGGATCTTTCAGTTAGCGAAATGCTGATCTTTAGCCACAAGTCCTTCTTGGATCGACGGTCCAGATTTGTCCTCGAGCCAACGACTGAGATTATATTGTCATTTTGCATTTCTCGATTTGGAAGGATAGAGCACCTCGTGCCTTTGACCTTTCAGTCAACAAAATGATAATCGCTCGCTATGTGTCATCTGGCTTCAATGACCAGGATCATTTCGCAATCTTGCATGTCACGAGTTGGAGGGGTTAGAGCACCTCCTTCCTTTGACTTTCTGGTCAGTGAAATGTTGATCTGTGATCATGTGTCCTGCCCGAGGATGGACAGTCCTCCTACTTTCAGGATTTTGTAAGCCCGCTTCTCCTTACACTTTAAAGAATGTGTAGGTTCTCCTAGATCCAATGATGGTTAGACCCCACTCTCGGATCTAACGCTCGAGATCTGTCCTCCATCTGTGCGCTCCTCCTGTCTATACTTACGATGTCTTCCGAGCCTATTTTCCATCGTTGTTCTTTCCATCATTGTTCTTTTCATCAATGAAAATCTAACGCCCAACTATAAACCGGCCAACAAGTCAATGGGTTGCCACTAGAATGACCTATTGTGGCTGATGACTCGGATTGAGAAAAAACCCGAGACCACACTTCTACGACCTTAGGAATACCGGGGAAACCCTTGAGAAGGTGATCACCCTTGCAAAGTCTACAAGGGAATTTGGGCTTATTATTTTTAGACTTTACAACACCATCAACACTCCCAACATGATGGCCAAAGGATGACTAATTGCTTCCAATATGTCTTGTAGTGGATGAAAGCTTTCCCTCTTTCTTATTTTTCTTCTTCTTAATCTTTCATTTCTTCTTCTTCATATCTACCTGGTTACTAGTTGTAGAGATTTGACTAGGAGAAGAGAGAGAATAGGAAGAAGACCCTACAAGTGAAGAAGGTAGAGTATCTACATGAGGTTGATGATCCTGGGGTGGAGTGTTTACATGTGAAGCACTAGGAGCATTTACATTCACTGGAGTGGAAAACAACCAAACCAGTAACCCAATCATGAGACCAGGAAGAGTCAAAGTTGTAATGTAAGGTGGACCAACATGTCCTGAAGAAGGAGAAACGAACGATATCCCTGGAAAATGGATTCCTTCATTGGTATACTCAGGGACTGACGTCATAGATATAGTCTCAAATCTAATATCCACTAAGAAAATTAACAACACACACTAGAAAATCTAGGAAGCAGACCAAACAAACCAATAAATTATCACAATGAACCTACTAGTTAGTGATGGAATCCAACATCGCGAGAACATGTGAGAATGGGTTGGGATGAGCGGGTGGATCAATTACGTTGGCAACCTAATTAATGGAATTACGCCGTGTTGGAGGTCCCCTTATGATGATATCCATGGGTGACCCTCCAAGGAGCCTGAGTGAGTTTGACCAATGTCTGACCTAGGTACAATGAAGACTCCCCATCACCATCACCTCATGTAAAGGAACTAAGTATTATGGAAAATAAGGTCACTAAATCAAATTCAACCTTTGGGTGAGTACAACCGATAGTCGGGTCCAAAAGTATGGGCAGGATATCAAGTCTGAAACTGTCCAAGAGGACTGAGAACAAGAGGACCGAAAAAAGATCTAGAGGACCCGAAATGGATTTGGGATTCATGAAGTTCCGAGACCAAATGAAAACAACCAATTATCAAGAAGAGCCTACAATATATGATCATTCCACTACGTTTGGTTAGTCCTCGAAGGGGTAATATTCGTTGCTCTCCCAGACATGACCTCTTGTTTATCCGCTATGTGAGAGGGGGGTCCCGACTATGCCTATATGAGAGTTGGATTTTCACTCCCTACCGCAAGATACTATGTTGGTTTGAAAGCTCTGGAATTCCAAAGATATAGCCTAAAATAGTGTTGGCTTTATGTCAGAAATAACAAATGTCGAATGAATTTTATTGAGCACTTGATTTTAGAGGCTGTTATTTAATCTGGGTTATGGAAGTGAAACTTTTTATGTGATACCTTGACTCAAAAACCATGCAATAGGATATGAAAGGTGGATTTTAATTGAATGAATCCTATATACATGAGAGAGAGAGAGGTTTCTTTTTCAAAACACAAATTAATCTTCCAAAATGCCTAAAATATAACTCTTTTAGAAAACAATCCAAACCAGAAACTAAAAAGCACTCAAAGCCTTAATTGAGAGATTATATCCTTTTCAATTCGAAATAGATAAGAGAAATAATAAAAAAATTCAGATATAAATAAAATGGTGAAAAAGAAACTCCAAATGATCAAGAAGATTGTAAATCTATGAATAAACCAGCCAAAAAACACCCCAATCATCATATCTAATATCTGTAAAAGTAAGAACAATCAAAAGATAAATTTTCAGAGGTTGTCATAGGTTTCTTTGACAGACAACGTGACAAGTTAAGTTGTCGCATGAATAAGGAATATCATAGTGCGACAATGTCACTCTGTACCTCAAACAGGGATGTGACAAGAAATTAAACTAAGAAAAAAAAAAAAAAATTCCTTAAACTCTTTAGTGGAATTTTGGATCAAATGATCAAACAAGGCCAGGTGATGACTCAAAAATAATTAAAAAAAACACAAGAAGAAAACCAGGAGGACAAATCTAGAAGATCGTCTCCCCAATATGGTCACCATTTTTGTTGTGGATACTTTCATAAATGCGGACATAAAAGAATCCCCCTAGTCCAGGAACCCAAAACTAGAACAAAACAAGACACAACACTCTCCTTTACTTAGATTCAAATGAAATACTAAATGATAAAAAATCATACCTTTTTAACTGACGTTTGTCCTCATTAATTGTATCTTCAAGCTTGATCCAATTCCTTTTTAAAAACATAAATATACAAAAGGATCAAACAAGACTAGTGAAAGTAACAAACATACATATATTTCAATGAATCTATGTAAATAACCAAGGAGAAATACAAATAAAGACCATTGACAACCTTTCTTAGGAAAGGAAAATGTATTACTGTATTAATGAATAAGGAAACAAATTACAACCAATGACTTGGCATTGACAAAATCTTTCTAGTGATTCAATGCTTCAATACCCATGTAGCCTCCATGAATCCCATCACCATCTCTTGATCACTTTGGCACCACTAAATCTCTTAGAGACAAAATGAGACTCACAATATCTCATTCACAAATCATAAGCTATTCTCAATTTACCATTATCTCATTACCTATTCCTTATTAACCTTTCCCTTTAGAAGATAACTTCATTATAGATTGGAGAGGAAACCATGAAGAGGTTAGGATGAGAGGTTAGGATCTCACTAAATTAGGAGAGACAGGTGAGATCCAAACCGATCGTCAAACAACTCATCATTGAAGCTTCTCTTCTATAATCTTAGATAATTTCTTCTTTTTTCCCATGTAAAAAGGTTATCACACCCTTAAACCTCATAAACAAGGGACATTACCGCACCTTCCAATGATGTAAATTGCGACAAGTGAAGTTATCACACCTTTCTAGAAAGCAACAAGTGAAAATATTGTAATTTAGAGATTTTTTAGAGTTCATCCTTCCCAAGAATACTTTCTCTCAATTTTATTCCAAAGTTATATGCTTTAGATGTAAGAGAATATGCATTATCACTTGCTACGACAAAATGTTGTATAACATAGCCTCTACACGTCATGCTAGGAGAATGTCACCAACTACTGCATGTCATATTGGGGGCATTGATACGATTAATAAGACTACACTTATAGGACGTAGGACCAAGTTCTTTTGTAGACTTTACAAAGGAGATCACCTAACTTGTTTTTTCCCTGCTATTGCAGTGGTATGAGAAGCGCGATCCTTATCTAGTGGCCCTTTGGGTTCTGAGTCGTCTTTGGTTTCCCAACATTCTAATCCTTCTTTGGTTGATACAACAGTCGTTCCAATGAAATATTGGGCCGAAACCACTCCTTTTTTAGGGAGTGATGCATCTCCTGACCATGTTACCTCACATCCTATTCAACCAACATTTGTTTTGATGTAATCTTCGGCCAATGTTGGTTGTGGAGCCTGATTATCTTCTTGATTTAGAGGTCTTTTTTTTCAGTCGTGTTTATACCCCA
>JASDQU010585461.1:34234-62103 GCA_032191745.1 Picea mariana
ACCATGCTCATCTCATCCTGGATATCATATCTCAGGCCATTCATATATCTGGAAACCTTTTCATCATCGCTCTCCCAATGAGCTTCCCTGATGTTCAGTTTATAGAATTCCTCAGTGTATTCCTTCACTGTCATCATCTTTTGTCTCAGGTTCTGCATCCTCCTGAATAGAGTAATTTGATAGTCCATGGTGATGAATTTCACCTTCAGTTTTGCTATCATTCGATCCCAGCTCTTAATCTTCTGCTTGCCCTTGCAGCGTTTGTCAGCTTGTAGTTCATCCCACCACAATGCTGCATGTCCTTTCAAGCGTGTGACAACATGCTTGACCTTTTTGTCTTCTTCAACATCTTCATAGTCAAAGTATGTGTCTAGAGATCTAATCTAGTCTAGAAGCTCCTCTGCATTCAAGTTTCCCTTGTAAACTAGAATGTCCACTTTTGCTCTTGCACCCATCCTTGCAATAGCTCGGACCAAACGCTCATTTGATGCATCTTTAGCTGCAATGTCTTCTTCATGTTCAACCTCAGCTTCACTCTCAGAATCACTCAAATCCCCCACACTGACTGTGCTTCTTTGCGTTGTTTCCATGTCTTTGAGTCTAGCTCATAGATCACGCATTTGTCTCTCCATGACTGGATCTATCATTTTCCTGCCTCTTCTTCGCGGCATTTCCCTATCCTCTGGTGGATCAGGTGTCTGCATGTCCCTTCTCCTGGGCAGCATGGTGAATTATCTTCTTCTCTGCTACAGAAAGCAAAGAACCTTTCTGTGCTCTGATACCACTCTGATGCAGACGCGCAATCGCAAGAACTCCCGCTCACAAAATCTTCTCTTTCCCCTCGGCCCGAAGAACTCTAATGCTCTTCTATTTCCCTACCGGGAAATCTACACCCATAGAAATCTTTGTGGGATCCCCCTTTCTTTACAAATCGGGAGATCTGAATTCGCGACTTCGTGAATCCAAAGGTCGAGTATTCGGTTCTCGAATCCCTGAACCCCAATGCAAGTCAATGCTGACCCTTTCCTCTCGTTATTGGGATTTCCCTTATCGTGATTTCGACACTCGCGATGTCGAGTAACTTGTTTTACCGACTCCCGATCCCTGATACACTGAAACCCCGACGCACTTGCGAGTTGAATTTTCAACACCCTATCACCTCTATCAGGATTTCGGACTTCGCGGTATCGCGAATATGGATGCAAATGTTTCGGGACGTCTCGCCACGAAACCCTGATAAGGCACACCACCTATCCACTCTCCTACTCCGCTGTGGCCCACACTATCCCTTTAGCCGTCGGGATATCGCATATCCTAATTTTGCGATTCCCGTTGCAATATTACAGAGTCTCAACCCATGAAACCCCGATATGCGAATCCACGAGTAGATCCGACGGTCCTTGTGACTCGGATCTACGGTTCTTCCCCTCCTGAGTTTCGAACCTCTTGAGAATATGTCGCTATATCTCCCCTGCACCTTTATGAGATCTAACAGCTCACAGAGCTTTGCGAAATCTCCTCAGAGAATTTCGTCCGTCCGTCCCTCCTGATGAAATATGCGAAATGACTATGTGTTCCTCCGCGGAACTCGTCTACCTGCGTGCAAACTTGTGACACTTCTTACAGACTTCCAGTCACAGCTTCCCTGCGCTTCCCTTCAATGGGTTTGAAGGCCTTACTCTTCTTGAGCTTTTCCACAACTTTCAAGTCCTTCAGAAAAAACTCGTGCACGCACTCCTTGCGGCAAAACTTCAACCACGTCTAAGTGTTGAAGTCCCTTGACTCTGCGCACACCTACAACAAAAGTCCTTCGATGTTCACTCAAGTTCACAATCCCGAGACTTCAATCGGCCTGTGCACCCCTTGCATGACCCCGTGCCCAACTTCACTTTGGGTGAATGAGAACAAAAGTTTAACTATCTGAGCTTCAGAGACGCAACCCTGAATTATTGTCGACGCACTCCTTGCGAACACTTCAACTGCACTCCTTGCAGGAATTCTTACTCAGATAGAGAAAAAATTGTAGCTCATTCTTTCTTCCTCTCAGACTTCAAACTCAAACATGAAATCATATACACAGCACATAAAGCAAATGTATAACAAGAAGAAAACATTCATGAGCATATCATTCAACATCAATACATAGAGAACAAACCACAAACCATGAATTTGAATCAACTCTTTCTATTAATCCAAATATCTGTACATGGGTGTTTTTGCACAGCTCTCTGCATGCTCTTGCTCTTCTCCTGCTTCAATCTATGTTACAATACATAATGAGGGTGTCTATATCCCGTTTCCCTCTTGCGCTCTCAAAAGCTGTCTAATCTAGAACTCAATTCTATCTACCTGCATTAACTACTTTAAATGCCTTCTATCTACTAAGGATGAGAGCTAAAAGCTCAAGGTCCGATTACAATATACAAGTGTGCTTCATCTTAATGGCTCATTTAAGATTGCGCAACAACTTCAAGGTGTTTCAAAATTTGCGTTGGCAATTGTCCAGCTGTCTCTTGCTCCCGTGCTGGCTCGCTTATTGTCGGTGATGCTCCTGCATCACATCTCCTTGTGGTTCTTCAATCGTGATGGTTCCAAAGAATGATGGCACATGGAGAATGTGTGTCTATTACTGAGCCTTAAATAAAATCACGGTGAAAAATTGATACTCTCTTCCTCGTATAGATGATTTACTTGATCAATTAAAAAAAATTGTTTATTTCACTAAGTTGGATTTGTGCAGTGGATACCATCAGATCAAGGTTGCAAAACAGGATGCATGGAAAAATTCCTTTAAAACCAAATAGGGATTGTTTGAGTGGTTAGTTATGTCGTTTGGGCTTTGTAATGCTCTGAGAACCTTCATGTGTGTGATGAATGATGTCTTTAGGCCATTTCTAGATGATTTTGTGATTGTATATTTAGACAAAATTCTTGTATTTAGTGGGACTTGGGATGAACATGTAAGGCATGTAAAGCAAGTATTGGATACTTTGCAAAGGGAAAATTTGTATGTAAAATTGTCCAAATGTGAATTTGGAAAGTTTGTACTTGTGTACTTAGGTCATATTGTAGGAGGAGGACAATTGAGAATTGATCCTTCCAAGATTGTTGTAATTGTAAATTGGCCCAAGCCCAAAATTTTAACCAAAGTACAAAGATTCTTTGGTGGATTCCAGTACTGGAGGAGATTCATTTCAAAATTATCTTTTATTGCAGCTCCTTTGCATTCCTCAACCAATGTGAAGAACACTTTTCAATGGGGAGGAAAGCAAAAAAACTCTTTTGACACTTTGAAGGAAAATATCAGTACCGCACCAGTATTTGCACTGTCAAATATTCAATAGCCTTTCAAGATTGAGACAAATGTGAGCGGGTATGCCTTGGGTGTAGTATTGATGCAATATCATAAGCCTATCTTTTACCACTCTAAAAATTTTAATCAAGATGTTGTTAACTATCCTACGTATAATAAAGAGTTGTATGCATTAGTTTAAAGCATAAAGAAATGGAAGCACTACTTGTTAGGGAATGAAACAATCATACATATAGATCATCAACCCTTACAATATCTCCAAGAAAAAAACAAGATACAACAATCTCGACATTACAGGTGGACGGGTTTTCTTCAACATTTTCATTTGGTTTATCAAATACAAAAAGGGTATGAGTAACAAGGTAGTTGATATGCTTTCTAGACCTCCTATTGTTTCTTCTATTATTTTGAAGAATTATTCTTTATATCATGATAGATATGTGGAACAATATGTCATTGATGAAGATTTTAAAGAATTATTTGAGAAGCTAACCATGGTGCATAGGTAGAGAACTATTGTCTACAGGGAAAACTACTCTACCATATTAGAAAGTTATGTATTCCTACAAGTGAACAATTCCATGTAATACGAGAAGCTCACACTTCTCTTGTGTCTGGGAATTTTGGGGTAGGAAAAACTATGGCTCATCTATAGAGACTTTGTTAATGGCCTCAGATGAAAGCAATTGTAACTAAATATGTAAAAGGGTGTGTGATGTGTTCTACTTGTAAGCCCACTCATAGAAAATTGGGGCTATACTCACCACTTCATGTTCCATCCCATCCATGGGAAAGTATTTCCATGGATTTTGTAGGGCGTTTACCAATGTCAAAAAGGGGTCACGACTATTTGTATGTTGTAGTAGATAGGTTCAACACGATGTGTATCTTGATGCCATGTAAAAAGAAAATCACTGCTGAGAAGACTGCTAATATCTTCTTTCAGTATGTTTGGGTTCACTTTGGGTTACCCACATCCATTATCTCGGATCGAGATACTCAATTCCTTGGGGATTTTTGGACAAGCTTGTGGAGAATGATGGACACCAATTTGAAGAGGAAAACTAATTTCCATCCACAGACCGATGGACATATAGAGGTTTTTAACCGAACAATGGTACTTTTTTGTCGAGGCTACTGCAACAAGTATCCCAATTTATGGGATTAACAGATACCTTATGTACAAAATGCTTACAATCAAGCCTTGCATTCCTCCACTCAGTGTTCTCCTTTCAAGACATGTTTTGGGAATTTTCCTAAGGTCCCTTTGGACTTGATGTATGGGAGAGATACCGATTCAAATGAAGAAAGAAATGAGGATAGATCTCGCAAGTTCATTCAGAGGATCCAACAAGTAGACCAAGCAATTAGGGAACAGTTGGAGGAAACACAAGCATAGTATAAAGCTCGACATGACAAGAATAGGGTTGATGATCAGTTCCATGTTGGAGATCAGGTATGGCTTCACATCATCAAGGAGAGATTGAAGGGTGAAGGCAAGAAACATAATCCCATACGTTATGGACCCTTCACTATTTTGGAGAAAAGTGGTACCAATTATTTTTGTCCATGTCTTCCACCTTATATGCAGATCTACTCAGTTGTAAATGTGGAAAATGTGAAACATTTTTAGCCTCCCATGATCATGTATCATAGTGAGGAAGTTTCAATAACTTCAGTTGATGAGTTTGATCCTGAGTACTTGGACAAGTTGAAGGAAGATATCATCCTGGAAAGAAGGACAAGGACTTCACGTAGGGGTGATGTTGATTATCTTTGAGTGGGCTTAAAGGGCACACATCCAAGCAAGGCAAAGTGGATTGAGAAGGACAAGGTGAAGGAAATATTCCCTCACTTATCTATTGATTGATGAAAGCTTTTGGTGGTCCAAAAATCTCTCAGTGGGAAGGCATGATCAAAAAATGATCCAGAGAAGACTAAGGGTAACTTAGAATTCGCAGAAGAAACCCAAGATTCTTAGAAAGACCTCAGCAGACATAGAAAGGGAAAAAATTCAAATTCCTCAAACGACTTGTCAAACGGAGTTACGGATCAAAAGCTATTCGCAATCAAAGTTTTGGTCAACCTAGCCTAGTTAGCAGGGATGAGTCAACATCTGTATTATTGACATCAACATCAGTATGGATGGCATCATCATCTGTACAATGTATGTGACACACGTAGAGGATGACACATGTCATGCTGACATCATCATGGTGATGTGGCAACACCAGAGGCTGCCATGTGTCACTCATTTTTGGAATTTTCTAATTAAAATCGTGGACCAATGGGAAGGTGCCATATGGAAGTCCATGCAGCCATGTAGTAGACCGTACGACCACCTAATAGGTGACATGGCAGGTTGATATCGTAGGATGACATCACAAAGGTGACATGGTTGTCCTTGCAATGAGGTGATGTGGGCTAATGGATGGTTGCCATGTGGCCTAGTCATGGGTTGCCATGTGGCAACAAGAAAATGTCCAAGGACGCTAAAAAAATGAATTTTAAAAGAGGTAAAGGGTTGGTTGACACCAACCCTAGTTTTCCAAACTGGGAGTAGTTCCACCAAAATTGGTGACATATCTCACCATATCCGACATATCTTCGAAATTAACAAGTAGTCTTCCAAGTTAGAAAATAGTCTGCCAAGTTTATCATCCATTTGGTATTGATTGAAACAATGCTCCAAAAGGGAGGCCCGCAGGTTTGACCCCGGGACCTCCCCCAACAACTATGCCTTAATATATCTCCACCAACGAACTAGCCAAATGACTATGTTGGTATATTCGCTCACCTTTATTACTTAAGAGTTGAAATTTTCTAGAGTTTGGGGGTCAGACCAGGAGGGCGCGGGACCATACAGATGACATAGAAAAAGCGATTTTCCCATGAATTTAATTGCAGGTGCAGGCATGGAAACCGAGACGAATTTTCTCAAGGGCCTGAAAGTGCCAAACTCAAATTGAGGTGTGGAGACATACGTTTTTGGGTAATACAATGCGCAAATTAGTGGTTTTGTTTGTTTTCTAATCTGAGCAAATCTTTTGCATATTAACTCCAGAATGAGGTATACTTATGTATTTTTCCAAATTCTTTTGTTGAGTTAATTGAAAAGACTACCCATTTGAGAGAAGGACCTAGAGATGTAGTCCACTAGGGATGAACTCCGTTATCAAGTTTTTTTGTGTTCATATCTGATTCATATGTCTCTTCATTATTTATTTATTCCTTCTTTATGGTGCAATTCAATTTATGCTCATTTAATACAATTCTTTAATAAGTCACATTGATGAAAATATCCTGGATCACTTTTTGTGCCAATTGGAACTTGACATGTGTCACCCGTAGAATGGGCCACATAGAATCCCCTGGTGAGTGATTGTTGATGAGACTTTGGAAGTTAGGAGATCCTACATTCGGGTAAATTGGAGTATGTGGTTGCAAGAACCTCTAAAGTGTGAATCTCTAGAGAGTTTCTTTGAAAGTTTGGAGATTCAATATTCAGGAGAATTAAGGTATAAAGGTATAAGGACCTCCGAAGTGTAAAGATCCAGAGAGATTTTCTGGGAGTTTTCTAGTTTGATGTTTGGAAGAAATCTTGAAGGGTGAAAGTAAAACCTCTGAATCCATAAGCTCTAATGCACCAGAGCCCCGAAGCTTCGAAGAGGTACTCTTTGAGGAATTCGCCACTTTGGCATTTAGAGGGAATGATGTGAGGAGTAGTAGAAACTTATGAAGCTTGAAGTTCTAAAGCTTTGAAGTCCCAAAGCTCTAAACAAAACTGTGTGGCTAAGTGCTTGGTCATAGCCCATGGTCATGTGAGATAGAGAGTTGAAGAAAAAGGGGACTAGAGCCTGATTTTTTTTTTTTTCAAAAAAGAAAAAGGATTAAAGAAGGAGTACGCAGGGTTCTGAATTGTATAGACCTACACCTAAAGAAGTAGATAATTCTTATGTACTTATGATGGGAATCAACACGAGTCCAATATCTAATTTGGCTCTGAAGAAGGAGAATAATTGTATAGGGATTACCTCCTAGGAAGGACAATTTTCAAATATTCATAACTTCCTTCTCAAAACTTGGAATTGAGCATGGAAGCAAGCGTTGGAAAGGTCTTGAAAAGCATAACATATCTACTCATTTAGAAAATTGACATGGAAAATAAATGTTTAGGAAAATAAGAAGAAATAATTCTGATGTATTATGGAACCAGAATTGAGCATAATTTCCTGAATTTGTTAAAGAAATTATACTAACAAAGTTTTGTTGGCTGCACATTTTTGCAGAGTTAACATCTACTAGATCAGATCAGGATCAACATTGAGTGAAGAGTAATGGAATATATATAGGGGGATTACATCCAAGAATATGAGATCAAAGGGATGGATGTCCATATAGGTAATGAAGGTACAAAATGCAATGGACATGGAGAAGGAAAGGAAGAAAACATGGACTTGGTAGAGACCATTAAAAATTTGCAAAACGATTTCCAAAGTAAAAACAATGATAAAAAAATGCTTATGAAAGACAAGGAGAAACAAGAGGACTTCAACATAAAGTTAATGCAGAGCTTGGACATAATATAAAACAAGTTGGATAAGGAAAATGGCTCAAGAAAATCAGGAAGTCACAAGTCTCCTGATGAGAAAGGAAGAACAAGAAGTGTTAGTAGACATCACCATCTCTCCCCAAGGCATTCCAATAGGAGAGAAAAAATAGCTCAAGTCCATCCCCTATCAAGAAGTATAAGAAGAGGTCTAGGGTAGACGAGCTATAAGGAGAAATGAAAAAAATCAAACCTCCTATGTTTGAAGGTGAGCACAAGAAGGATGAAGATGCAGAGACATGGTTGCTAGGCATGAGAAAGTATTTTCAATTACATAATTATTATTCAGATGCAGAAGGAATAATTTCTATCTATCATCTCAAGGGAAAGGCATCCATGTGGTGGGACCAACTTGTGTAGGTGCAACACATTAAAAAGAAAAATGTTACTTGGAAGGAATTCAAGAAGAATTTTCAAAATAAATACTTGACTAAGATATATTATGAAAATAAAATGAAGGAGTTCTTTGAACTCAAGCTAGGGAGTATCACCATCGTTGAATATGAAAGAAGGTTTTTATAATTTTTAAAGTATGTCTCCTTCACCAAGGATGAGACAGTTAAGATTTAGAGGTATTTGAGCAGGCTGTTAGCATTCATCGGAGAAAAGATACAATATGATGATCCCAAAAATTTAGAGGAGACCATAAGGCGAGCTAAATGCCTATATGATCATCATAAAGGAAATCCAACTTTCCAAAAAGCTTGGGAAAAGAATAATAAGTACAATATGGAATAGAGGAAGAAGGGGAATAAGCCACAATTATTTAGAAATGGTCCTCAAGGTTGACCAACTAATAGAGAGCCCAGAATGATTGAGATAGGGGGGGAAATGCCAAGGAAACCACCTATCCAATTTTGGTGTTGCAAGGGAGAACGTAAGTATAGATATTGTCCTCACAGAAGTGAAAAAGTGAGAGTTGTTCACAATGTACAAAAAGCTAAAACAGTGGAGGACATGGGAAAGAATGTACCCAGGATCTATGTAGCCCTGCAAAATAAGCAAGTTGAGTTTCAGTCACACATGATTGAAGTGGAAGGCATGATCAACAACCAAACCATTGCAATTTTAATTTATTTAGGAGCTAGTCATAATTATATAGATCCTAAGATGGTGGAAAGATTTCATTTTCCAAGAAGAAAGAATGGAAAATCTTGGTTGGTGCAGCTAGCTACGGGAGCTAGAGGAAAAGTTAACGATATGGTTAAGTCATGCCCAGTGGACATGAATGGACTAAGCACCATGGCATATTTGAACATCTTTCCTTTGGGTTCCTATGACTATCTAATTGGTATGGATTGTTTGGACTAACTTTATGCTGTCCTATACTATTATAATAAATAATTTACTTGCTGGGATGAAGAAAGGAACCTAAGGACAGTACAGGGAATTCCCAAGGCCATAACTGTTAGAGAAATTTCATCTTTGTAGCTAATGAAATGTTACAGGAAAGGATGTCAAATATTTGCATCTAATATGGAAAAAACACATAAGGATAAGATGTCAAATATTTAAGCTTATGCAGTCCTAAATGATTTTGAGGATGTATTTAAAGAAATACCAGGATTACCCCCTAAAAGAGATATTGATTTGTCTATAAATCTGATGCCTGGATCAACTCCAATATCCAAGATCCCTTACAGGATGAGTACACTAGAGTTAAAGGAGTTGCAAATGCAATTGGAAGAGATTTTGAAGAAGGGGTATATACACCCAAGTGTGTCACCTTGGGGTGCTCCAGTATTGTTTGTGAAGAAGAAGGATGGAACATTGAGAGTTTGTATTGACTTCAAGAAGTTGAACAAAGTAATTATAAAGAATAAGTATAATTTTCCAAGGATTGATGACCTCTTTGATCAGTTGAAGAATGAAAAAATATTCTCCAATATTGATCTTAGGTCAAGTTATCATCAGGTAATAATTAAATATGAATACATCAACAAGACTTTTTTTAGAACAAGGCATGGTCATTATAAGTTCACAATGGTGCCATTTGGGTTATCAAATGCACCAATTGTCTTCATGTGTTTAATGAATGGTATTTTTAGAGAATATTTAGATAAGTTTTTCATTGTCTTTTTGGATGACATTTTTATATATTCCAAATTGGAAGAAGAGGATGAACAACACTTGAAGATGGTATTACAAGTATTGAGGGAGCATCAATTGTATGCCAAATCGAGCAAGTGCTCATTTTATTAGAATGAAATTCATTATTTGGGGCATATCATATCGGAGGAAGGGATAGAAGTGCATCCTAAAAAATATTGAGGCCATTAGAGGATGGTCAACACCTAAGAATGTGACAGAAGTCAGATCCTTTATGGGCCTTGTAGGCTACTACAAAATATTTATTACAATATTCTCAAAGATTTCCCACCCGATCACTTTCTTGTAAAAAAATGGAGTGAAGTTTCAGTGGTCATTAGAGTGTGAAAAGAGTTTCCAAAACTTGAAGCAATTATTAACCAGTGCTCCAATAATAAGGATTGATAATCCAAATGAAGAATTCATTGTATGCACATATGCTTGTAAAGAAGGACTTGGTGGAGTCCTCAGTCAAAATGGGTATGTTGTATGTTCTGAATCAAGGAAGTTGAATGAGAATGAAAGGCATTATTCCACTCATGATTTGGAGTTGGCATCCATAGTGCATGCCTTGAATAAGTGGAGGCATTACCTCATGGGGAAAATTTTCTAGCCGAGGATAGACCATCATGGTATGAAATATTTATTTGGACAACCAACTCTAAATGCCAAACATAGCAAGTGGTTAGAGTTTCTAAGTGAATATGACTTTGATATAAAACATATCAAAGGGAAAGAGAACAAGGTTGTTGATGCACTCAACAGAAGAGTGCATGAGTTGCATGCTACAACCATTAGCATGTACCAATATGATTTGAAGGACATAACCTTGGAGGCTGCAAAATCAGGTTTTCAATACAAGGAATTAGTGGCAAATTACAACAAGGTATTTTGCAGCATAAAATTGAAGACTACAAGTTGGGGAATGATGAAATTCTCAAGTATAGAAGAAAAATTTGTGTACCATATTCCCAATAATTGAAAATTTTGATATTGAGAGAAATGGATAATGTACCTTATGCTAGACACCCGGGGTATGATAAAACTATTGCAGTTGTCAAGAGACAATATTAGTGGCTAGGCATGAAGAAATAAGTTGTTGAGTATATTGCCAATTGTTTGGAATGTCAAAAGGTCAAGGCTGAGCATAGAAACCCAACTGGGTTGTTGCATCCATTACCCATCCTTGAGTGGAAATGGGAAGTGGTAACAATGGATTTCATCACCAAACTACCCAGACCAACAAGCAACATGATTCCATCATGGTAGTGGTGGGAAAGCTTACTAAAGCTACCCATTTCATTCCAGTGAATCTCACTCAGAAGGAAACTAACGTTGTTGATATCTATATGATGGAAATTTCTTGATTGCATGGAATACCCAAGACAATTGTGTTTGACAAGGATCCAAAGTTTAACTCAAAGTTCTGGAAATGATTATTCAAAGGATTTGGAACAAATTTGAATTTCAACACATCTTATCATCCATAATCTGATGGAAAAATAGAGAGGGTGAATCAAGTGATTGAGGATATGTTGAGGATGTATGTGATGGATAAACCATGAAAATGGAAAGACTACCTACACTTGGTAGAGTTTTTTTATAACAATGGGTACCAAACATATCTAAAGATGAGCCCATTTGAGGCACTTTATGGAAGAATGTGCAACACACCTGTAAGTTGGGACAACCCAACAGATAGAGTAGTGGTTGGGCCGGATTTTCTTAGGGAAATGGAAGAGCTGATGAAAACAATAAAACATAATTTAAAGGCTGCTCAAGATAGGCAGAAAAGCTATGCTGAGAAGGGCAAACTTTACAGGGAATTTAAAGTGGGTGATCATGTATTCTTGAAAGTGAAGGTCAACAAAAGTTCCCTGAAGTTGGGAAATTGTTCAAAGTTGGCATCTCATTATTGTGGGCCGTTTGAAATCCTAGAGAGGATTGGGACTATAGAATATATGATTGCATCACCTGCACCAATGTCTGTTCATATTGTATTCCATGTATCATTTATCAAAAAGTCTATAGCTAATGTTAATCATGTTATTGATTGGAATGTAATTCAGGTGGAGTAAAAAGGTGCTTTTTAGGTGCATCCAGTATGCATATTGGACTGGAAGATCAAGCAACTCCAGAATCGATCCATAGAGCTAGTAAAGGTCCAATGGACCTGGTGCAGTCTTGAGGATGCGACTTGGGTGCACAAGAATGATATGTGGGTAGAATACCCGCATATTTTTGAATATTTTTGAAAATTTTGGTGATAAATGTATATACATATTGCACTTAGGACAGTGTAAAAATAAGGGGAGGGGAATGTAATACCCCAAGAGCGATCCCCAATTAAAATTTTAGAATATGTTTAATAGGCTAGTGAGATAGGTGATTATAAGCTAGGAGGCTTATGTGATGATTAGGCCTGAGAGCCTAGATGCTAAAGGCCAGTGAGCCTATTTTTGTATATTTAAACACTCATATCATTAATATAATACATCGATACATGTAGACCAACCACGATAAAAGAGTATGAGGGACTAAACTCCACTAGGAAGGGAAAGGGAGGGGCTAAGAGACTAGGAAAAGGGATAAGCTAAAGGAATTACTCCTAAAGAAATATTATAATATTATTCCTAAAGACTATGGTGAGGATAATTATTTTATCCTAAGTTCTTATGGGAAAGAGAATGAATCCCAAGTGGAGATAAATGAGCTCCTTGAGAGCCATGTGTGATCAAAGGCGCATGAAAATAAGTATGGAGGAATTAGTCAGTTTACCACTCACTCAACCCTTCACGCACTCAACCATTCACTCACTTAGCCATTCATGCACTCAACCATTCACACACTCAACCATTATCCCCATCAGTCGACCTTTGCATCATTCATGCACTCCTGGAGCTTGCACACACTCTTGAGCTACTCGTACCTTCCTATTATCAACATAAAACTATATTCCTCCTGGGATGCACAATGCACATGTACCTACATGAGTTAGTGTTGTACCTTTATGTTATGAGAAGTATCTGTTTCATGCCCTGAAATTTGTTGTTTCCTTCACCTGTTCTTAACTGAACATTGTTTCTGTCATCATCCATCACCTGTAACTAGTTGAATTAAGCATTGGATTGAAGAAACGGGTTGTCAGGGTCATGGGATTGAATAGGCAGGTTTTCAGGCCTGTGGATTGAAGAGGTGGCTTTTTAGGCCCATGAGAAACTCTCTCCAGGTGAGATAATTTATTGGAAAGTGTTTTTCTGAGGGATCCCAACTGTAGCTACAATGCTTTGAAACTTCCTGTCTGGTCTATTGCTGAAGCCCTAGAAGGGAAGTGGGGCAGCTGAAGGATTGTTGAGAAGAGAAGGGGCACACTTCCTAGTGTGGGATAGGCATGTGGGGAATGAAATATTGTAGGCTGGTAGTTTGAGTTAGCTCCTGGGACGAAATCCTTTGTGTTGACTGTGTAACTCCCTGTTGTCTCATCCTAGCTAGGAATCCATTTATGCAGGTGGAGTTTAGTCCCAGCTCAGGGGTGACCCACTGTTGAGAGTTCTGAGCAATGTGGTCTAAGGATGGGAGGATCTTGGAAGGTCTTCATGTAGTTGGTGGTATTCTATAAAAGATAAGTATTGACTATGCATTAATTTACATGTTGTGTATTTATACATGTGCTTAATGTTTATGGGTTTTCCTGTGTATTCTACATGTATATTTTTAATGTTATTTCCGCATGAATATGTGTATTTGCAGAATGTGTTTGTTTTCTTAAGTTCTTTATATATTTATATAGATGAAATTATTGTTTTTATGGAGTGACATGGCCCCGACCTGGGTGTTCTGGGGATGTTACGATTTATACAGTTCCGCAAGAGTTTATGTGTGGCATAGCCCAACAGGTTTAATGTTGGGTGTGTTACATAACTCATTTTTTTCATGTAGTTATTGAACTTGACCCTCAAGTTTCTTAAGAACCTTCACATGATGAGGAGCTAGGATTGTAGACTTAGGCAAAAAGGAGCTCTGGCTCTCCGGGTATTCAGGATTATTGGACTTTACAAACCTGGTATTCTTCTGGAGTTTGACCTAACGAAGTGGTCATCAAGAGTTGGAAACTGATTGCTATCGATTGTTAGTACTCCTTATGTTATCCTTCCACTGCACTCGATAAAATGGTCGAGAATGATCCCAAAGTATATCAATGGTTAGTGTTACTTCATGATTCATGCTTATTCTATCCTTCCACTATGCTTGATCAATGATCGAGAATGCTCCTAAAGTAGATCAATAGTTAGCGTTACTTCATGATTCTGACCTTCGACGATTATCTGAAAAAATAAGTTTGGATATCCCCAAAGTTAGTAATCCCAGAGTGACATGGCATGCTGATGTCACTATTGACATGGCACTGGCTAAGTGGTTTCCATGTGTCACCTTGATTCACGACTTTCATATACCTAAGACCTTGACACTTGTCACCAGTTAATTGGGCCATGTTTCATCTTTGTCTTCTGCCACATGTCTCCTTCTTGGATCATGACTTTGCACTTCGTCGCTTCGATACTTCATGGATTCAAGATTTTTCATTGTTTGGGACTCCTCGTAATCCAAGAGTGGTCAACATCGGCCTACCTATTATTTCCCTCACACGACGGTTGATTGGATTTTGTGACTTTGAGACTTTGATCTTTGAGTATTCTTGGTTTTTTCTGAACATCTAATCACCGTAGTAGGTCAATGCCAAATTTGACCACCTGATCCAATGACTGGTGTTACTTCGTGATTTTGAAAAATTTTAACTTAGTTATAATAATCACCGAAGTGGTATATCTTCGAAGTCCCGAAGCTTTCTATCTCCTTCTTGATCCAATGACTGAGAACTCACTTGAAGTTCTGTAAGAGATCTAACAATTATTGTTTATACACTTTCAATCAATGGCTCTAACTAATCTGATGGTTGTGATTTAATTTTGCAATGAGATAAATAGTATGTGAGAACCCAAATAGGTGGCTTATTAACACTTTACCTCACCATGCGTGGTTTAGATGTTTTCCACGTAGCTAAACTATCCAATGGTCTAGATCAAAACGTGACCTCCATGTCCTTCCACTTTATGTCGATCAATGACCTGTGGGATATCCCAAACCTTCCATTGATCTGATGGTCGAGGAGAGTTCGTGAATTCGAGGCTTTGAACTTTGGGTATTCTTACATGATTCAGACTCCTTCTTGCTTGATCCAATGGTTGAGAACTCACTTGAATCTTCTCCACGAAATTTGAAGGTTCTTATTTAATCCCTCTTGATCTATGATTCTGGCTTGATCCAACTGTCCATAATGCTACTGCTCCATATATGATGGTTGATATTTAATCCTTCCCAACCTCTGACGTCACCTCGATCTGACGGTTTTCGGGATTTATATGGGATTTTGATTGATGGTTGACATATTTTCTGATTGTAATAGAGTTTCCTTACAATTCTTGAAGGGTTTCAATGCTCTTCTTTTTATTTCTTCATAGTTAATTATCCTGAGTTTTTAATAACTATTTGTGCATTATTTTATGCACCAATATTTAGTCATTAACCCTCATGAGATCTTAATTCTTTGTTCTTCGTTACTCCTTCTGTACATGGATTCTATGCATGCTAACTCTCCCAAGATTTAGGAACATAGGATCAGTGTTGATCCTATCGTGATCAATAGTGATCATAAATTTCTTCTTCCCCAAGATGATCTTCCTTTTTCTCTGTTTATTGTACATGTTTGACTCATGTTTCCATCAATGACAACACACAATCAATAATGCCAACAATTGTGATTCTAGGTCCAAGGATCATGAAAGGATCGTTGAATCGATTAAAGAATAGATTGAGGCTAAGTAACAGTCGATAGTTAATGGATATCTGAATTAGAGTGAAATAAAGGAAGCAAAAAGTTGAATTATGTTCATATGTAGGTTGAAGAATGAAGATCAAACCTTGTAGGTGAGGAGAAACTGTGACTGTTGGATCAAGATCAATAGTTGATTGTGGCCATTGATTATATGCCCAAACCTTCCATCATGTGCTAAGAATGAACGAATGAGATTATATCTCAAACATATATTATTCAGATCGAAAACCAAGGAGTGCCCTCATTCAGAGTCCAAAATAATGGTAAAAGTCTCATATTCATAGCTATCGGAGGAGGAACATTGATAGAATAATATGCGCTTCGATATAGAGGTATCAAAGAATATTTTTTTCCTGACCTTGATTTGTGTGCCGAAAGGGATTCCCAGAGTCTCTGTTCATATGTTAATAATGGACATATGAGATTAGATATTAGATATAGGCCTATCCAGATCATTGGCCAGTATCAATCCTCATTCAGAGTCTGAAAAAATGGTAAAATTATTTCAGATTCATAGCTATCAGAGGAGTAAGGTTGATAGAGTAATATGTGCTCTAAAATAAGGGTATCGAAGAATAATTCATTCCTTGCCTTGATTTGTATACCAAAAAATTAGAAGAGAGGATGGTCATCCATGTTGTGCCTTAACTAGCCCCACATTCATATTTTTCTCATATCTGGAGATCAAATCAAGTTGGGAGCTAGTCCATAAGTGGTTGGGGGGGCGACATGAACCATAAATGTGTCATTCATAGGAGTGCATGGATTTTTTCATATATAGTTGCACATTTGGCGCATTGTGCACTCTACGGGCTTTGTTGGTCTACGCACTGTGTGCGTTCTTCCTTTAGTGAGTTTGCGCATGTCAATTTTTGTTCAATTGTATAGTTTTTTTCCTTTTGAAATGCCTTTTGGTGTTGCAAGTGAACTAATTGTTGTTGGAATTGTTGTATTTCTGTAACCATTTGCGTGCAATGTTGCGGATGACATTTTAGTAATAACATATGCCCCCTGATGTGTGAGGTTAGGAGAATACGTATAGTCAAGATACATCAATGTTTCTTCTATTGAGAGTGCCATTGTAA
Organism: Picea mariana; assembly: GCA_032191745.1. Taxonomy (NCBI): domain Eukaryota; kingdom Viridiplantae; phylum Streptophyta; class Pinopsida; order Pinales; family Pinaceae; genus Picea; species Picea mariana. Next base: position 51,223 of record JASDQU010585461.1, read on the forward strand.
TGAAGAGTGTTGAGAGGAACTACAAGAGAGATCTGTCGGAGGGAGAAGGGAAACTGTGGGACCCAAATATTTCTCTAGGTAGAAAAAAGAAAATATGTATACAAACGAGGTGGGAATTCCCCATGCTCATGTCATGTAACTCAAAATGTAAGACAATAACTGAAGTTGTATGTTGATGTAGAAAACTGCATCACCCTCTTGGGTGGTTTGATAAAGGAAGATGACAATTCTTAATGGTGAACATACTCTAAAAATAGACAAGACACTTGTAAGAAGTGTCGATGACTCATAGGCATTGATGGTTTAACAAATTCAGGGGTCTTCGGCTGGTATAAAACAACTGCAATAGTATCATAGTAAGACCCATCGTAACATGAGATGTTGTTGAAGTCGAATGTTATGGGTGTCAATGAAATCAAAGAGAAATTATGATTCTCTCTATCTAGTCCGAGACTCCTCATTGTAAAGGTAATGAGAGTCAAGATACTGTCACCCTTCTGGAAACTACGTTGATGTCGATAGAAAGGGAGACAAGACTCCAAGAAGAAAAAGGCTTCGTGAAATCTACTAGGATGAGATTAGGTACTGATGGGGAACATGAACAAAGTCAAGATGCGGTAAGACTCAAGAATGCCCTTGGTTGGGGTATCTTTGGAGAATGATTGGAAGCAATCATAAAATTGTATTTAGTGTCAGGGGGACAACTAGATATGGGGTTAAATTATGCTAGAGGCTTGACAAAGTGGACAAACTCAGAGATCAAGGGTACATGGACTTTGGGGTAATCGGAGTTCGTGAACAATGTTGGATTGAGAAAAAGAGAGTGGATGCCCCAACCAAGGGTGACATGGGTTGTGTTGCTGGGAAAAAAGAAGATCATCAAGGGTGATGACAAAAAGCTAAGTAAATGATGGAAACAAAGGATTTTTCCAATTACCAAATAAATAAAGAATAATTTGGGATGAGTGTACAGATACAGAAATGGGTTCCCTAGTGCGAGATGGCTTGGCCTGTGAGGGCACAAGTTGTGAAGAGAACTAGCAGAGGGTGGGGCCCCATGGGTGGGTTTCTGAATGAGGTAAGTGAATGGAGGGAAATCTACAGATGGGAAAAATGATGGTGTATGAGATGGAGGGATAATGATACTGTGGAGGTGTAGTCAAATAAAACCGAGATGAGATAACTTTTGAGTCCATTGGGAAATATAGCAATGTGATGAGAATAAGTATGTGTTTGATTCTCGGAAGTGTATAAGACTATTGGGACTCCCATCCCTAGGGGGTGAAAGTAGCATGAGTGTCAAATTTCCAAGGTGAACTATGGATGGGACAACTCATGTGGGGGAGAGTGCTACTAGGTGACAGTACCAAAATGCAACAGAGGGGAGGGTATTTCAGATCTAGATGTAGGGATCCTAAAGGTGAACGTCGAAGGGTGTGAGTGGGAGATGCAATTGTTATTCAGAGGGAAAGGTAAGCATCATGGCTACCTGAAATGCTTGAACTCCCTGTGGGCGGTAGAAGAAGGGTATTTGAGTAAGGGCTTGAGGGATTGTCTCCCAAATCGGGATTTGTCCCTGGGGGAGGGGGGAATCAGGGATAAGTGGTGTAGTAGGGTTCTCAAGGAATTCCCAAGGTAATATTTATTCAACTAGTGGAGCATCAAGGTGTGGAGAGGCCTCAGTGGGAGAAATGGTGTCTCCATTTTCTGTTCCATTGGAAGATACGAAACACACTTGCGCTGAAGGATGTATGATAGGTGGTGCTCCATGGTATGCCCCTAACAAGGATGGGTCCTTGAAATCTCTGGGGGCCATGTCAATGAGTGAATAAGCATCTAAGCTAGTGTGGACAAGAGGCAAGATGTTATCAATGTTGGTGGAATGGTTAGGCTCATAATGTGTAATTTGGTCGATGGTGATGATTTTCCCGTTGTGGGGGAACATCATCGTTTGAAACAAAGAATAGGCTACTGCCTTCATAGAATACATGTAGCTATTTCCAAAAATGATATTGTAATCGAGTGGGGTGTCAATAAATTCAATGTCTATGAGGATGGTTTTTCCTCCGAGTTCGACACGAAAAATTTGGAAGATATCTTTGAGGGAGGATGATCGACCGTCATAGGCTCTTAAGGTGATGATGGATGGTACTAGATCGGGGGAGCCAAGTTTCTTCCATATAGTTTTGGACATGATGCATTTGGATGCACCTTCATCAATGATACACCGATGAACTATGATGTTCTGAATCTTAACTAGTATCTAGAAAGATACCAGAGCATGGAGACATGATTCTCCGCTATCTAGATCAAATGTGATGAGTCTAGTATTAGTTGGGTCGACTACCCCCAAGGAGGAAAGTAAGGATTTTCGTTGAGTTGGACAGGTTTGGAGGGACTCCAATATAGAAATGGTTTCAGGAGACTGTGTCAAGTCATTTCCCAGACTGTAATTGTGTGCTTCCCCAGCTTGAGGGTTATTGACATTCCATCATAATGGAATGCAAGGTATACAAATGGTAGGTTTAGTGTTAGGGCTCATTAAGGGTTTTCCATCTATAGATGGAGCCACTTTTGGGGTGGTTGGAGTAGATTTAGGGGGGTGCACTATATTGACGACCACGTGTTTGCAAAAAAATTTCTTCTTTGCTAGGAGGTGGATATTGCAATTCTCTGGATTTCTAGGGTGGATGGGCCCTAGGTTTTGATACTATCACATTTTTGGTGGGGTAGGATGTACCTCTTGTTGGGTATTCATCACACCTTGGTGTGGAATAGTGTTTTGCAACATCGACGGGGATGATTGTTGAAAATACTGTTGTGGGGCTTGCTGAGGGGTAGACGACGCTGGAGGACATGGCACATTCATGGATTCTTTCATCCATTTGAAGTCAGCAATTTGGGGAAAATGATGAGTATAAAGTCCATATTCACCACAAAGAGCATAGGGGAAGTTCGTCCGGAGGTTGTTATCGTTGTTCTTCCCTTGGCGTTTGTTGTTATTGTCCCCTTGGGGGTTCTGGTTACCTTGATTCTATTTCCCCCCAGTAGGTTGGTTTTTTGGGGGGTTATTTCCACCTGGTACTGGGTTATTATTGTTTTGGTTTTTTCGTTTCTTTTTGGAATTATTAGATTGATGGGCCAGATTTTCCATATTCAACTGCTCAAAAGTAAGAAGTTGTTGAATGGAAGAGGGTTGAACAAAGTTAACGCCAGCGTGTGGTTGTCCATGTGGAGGAGCAACCGACTGTGGAGGACTATGAAACAAAAAATACGGATTGTTTTGTGGCAACGATCCATAGGGATCATAGGAAGGCAAAGTGCTTTCACTAGTGCTCAGGTTATATGCTGAGGTAGAAGGGGGACCTAAACTTGGTTGAGAGGTCGGACGCATCATGGGTGCTGGAAAGGGTCCACTCATGGGTGGAGGGGGAGAAATAGGATATGGATGTTGGTAAGGGGGAGGAGGGTAATAATATGGCCCTCCATATGGTTGCATATATTGAGGTGCACCATACATAGGTGGTGGTTGGTTTAGGGATGATTTTAGGGGCCAAATTTTGCTCATGGGCTAATTTTCCATGGTTTTTCCAAAAATGAGATTCATTATTTTAAAAATGATTCACCCAAATTATATAGGATAAAATTATTTTACCTTAAAAATAGCCAAAATTTTATAAAAACTATATAAAATACTTAGAAATTTGAATATTTTTACAAAAACATCGCCAAACATTTATAGTTGACATATGAAGGATTTGTAATATTTGCTAAGGTTTCTACATTTTAAAATAAATCTCCATCCTTAAAATCATCCCTGGGTTGGTTTTAATGGTTGTGGTTTGTCGTGGTACCAATCAACCCATCCTCAAGGTGAGACATTCTAGGTTTGTCTTGGCCAAATAGTAAGGGTCTGGGTGCATCAGGTAATATTGTGTATAAGTAACCCGATTGACCATAAATGAGGTCAAACTATTGAGCCTTTTTTATGGATTACTCTTTGGATTGGGGGAAGGTGGATGCCACATCTTTGGCAAGTATAGAGATGAGTGATTTTAGAGACCAATCGAGACATTATTCTTTGGTGGTTTCTAATTTACATAAACTACATCGTCGATGCCATTCATGAATGTGGTCGACAATATGCATAGTTGAGGTTTTTTTTCACTTAGAGATCCGTTCTAAACCAGTGTCATGATGAACCAGTAGTTGAAAAAATGCCAAAAAGGCTTTGGCCAAGGATTCATAAGTCACATGGGACCCTGATTTTTCATCCACATACCATTTGGATGATGGAACAATGAGTGTTCTTTGAAATAACCTTAAGCAGATGGAGTCATCCATGATGTTGTTTGAAGATCACCATAAGTGGAAGGTAATAACATGGTTGGCAAGATCTTCCCCTGATTTTTCTTCAAATTTTGGAATATCTAAAGGTAGCTTGGTAGGCATATTGGGCCATGTGGGGTCATGTAAAATGGGACCATTCACGAGTTTAGTCAAATTAGGAACGTTGAGAGATGCCAAGTATGGCATTGGGGGATTTGGTGGAGGATTAGTTCCAACCATGGTGTGAGAAGGTAGTGGACCTGACCCTTGAGAGGGATTTGGTGGGTTTATACTTCTACCGTGAGAAGAAGCTTCCCCCCCACCTCCTTGTGAAGGAGATATAGTGGATGGAATTACTTGGGAATTGGACCCAAGAAAATTGGAAGCAAGTAAAGCTGGTCCCAAAAGAGTAGCACTCACGAGGGTGTGATATGGTTGCCAGTGAGTCAACAAGACTAGAAACTCCTCCTAGAATAGAAGGGATATTTTGCAAGAGTATGGAACGACGAGGATTCTGTGGGTCCCCTATGATGTCTAACTAACAAAGTGAATGTATGAAAATGGTGATGAGAGTAATAAATGAACAAGAGACTTGTATAGCTTGGATCTTCACAAGACAATATAATTCACAATTGCATGTAATCAAATGAGCATCATACATAAATTAAATGTAAATAAGCATACACGTGGGTAGGTTCATTTTTTCCGCATGGGGGAACAAATAAAACAAATGCTCGCTTCCTAAAAGATGTGTCGTCCTTCCTCTCAAATAGCACTAGATCTTCCAAGAGCACTCAACAGTGGGGTCTGAAGCCACCAGAGGAGGAACTAGTGAAGGATGAAATAATCAGTTATAATGATTGGTAGAGGGTGCATATCCTGGAAGAGATGGTGATATTTCCCAATAGCCACACAAAATCTGATCAAGATGCAATTGCAGCCCACAATTTCCACCTTGGTAGATGTCCTAAATTTGGTCACTAGCTTTCTCAGTCAAAGTGCGACATTTAGATTTTTGACCTCATAAATCAGTCATGGGATAGATCCCTTCCAAGAGTTGGGTGACTCAAGGGGGACACATAGAAGAACTATACCTCGGCCTTCAACCCTTCACGGGTATCTCCCTGCCTAATGGTGTAGAAACAATTGACTGGGAGGATTTGAAAGTTTCCTATTTGTCAACTTATAATGTTTGAAAATGTGAGAACCAAATAACGGGGGTTATTTGGATGCCTAACCCCGAGATCCTAACTAGACTAAAAATATTCTTTTGGAACCTCATGTGGAGGAAAAATTAGTGAGTTTTTAGAAAAAAAATTAGGTATGGTGGGCTGACATATTGGGGGTGTGTACCAATCTCATTTGAATTAAGTGGGTGTGGATAATTTCCAAAGAAGTAGTGGGATGTTTCAGAATTCCTTTGGAGAAAACCTACTTCAATCTCCATAATTCAAGATGGAAATTATCTGAGTGAGGGGTGACTTTGTGTGTGAGAAAGTGAAAGAATGTGACAAATTTAAATAAGTTAGGTGTGAATTTGTAGCATGTGGACTTCCTGATCTAAAAATAGAAGGCTGACTTGTTATGCTGTGCAAGCACCCCCTACTTCAATAAAATAAACCTTAACAGGACCTTGCTTCATGTGTTAAAATATGCAAGATGGTTAATGTGTTAAGTTCTTGGTTCTTCTTGTCAATGTTCATGTGTGAGGAAATGATCTTTTAAAAGATTAAATTTGTGCTATAAACCAATATAGAGCAACATAAAGTGCAGCAAATAACACAACAAACTCACAACAATAACAAGATGATAAAGGAGTTCACCCCTCTCTAGGCTACATCTCCTTGAGCCTCCTTCAATGGACTTGGCTCTCTGGGATTAGTTTGTCAAATTCTCATTTACAAGATGCTTCTCAACTCCAATGTATTTACAGATTGTACCATTGGGTTCAGAATACACAAAAACCCCAAAATTGACTATTAGAACTCTGAAAATGGATCTTGTCTCATCCAGTAATGACCTCTTCTACATGTGGCCTCCAAGCTTCTCTGAGCTTCAATGAGGAAAAAACACCTTTAAAAGTCCTCCAATGGATCTGAAACCTATCCCAATGTGTTCAGAGCATAATAATTATTCAAAAATGACTATTCAGTCTCAGAAAATAGATATGTGCTCATCAAAGCAATGCCTCAAACAATGAGGGCTTCAAGCTTCCTGGAGCTTCCTTAAGCTTCAATGGTTAAAAACATGCAATAGAAGTCTCCAAATGCCTATGAAATCTATGCCAATGGGCTCAGAACATCCAAAAACCCCTAGCTGGGATTTTTCGGCACCTCATTTGGCCAAAAACTCCAAAAGTTATGCCTTCTGCCATTTTTCCCCTTCAAGCTTCAGTTTCTGGTCCGCCATTTCGCACCTGTGGGTGAATGAACCTAGCTCTGAGCATTTTTCGTGCCTAAACTCAACACATGTGCGCCTCTCCATAAAACACACCAAATTGTCGAACCGTTAGCGAGATTAAGGCCCTCGAGGACGGAGGTGCTGGGCGCATGGGGGGGACCATATGGCCACGTTCCCCGCGCATAAAGGGATGAGTTGCAACGTGTGTAGAAAGTTTTACAAGTGTCCACGCGCATATGGCTAACCGTTTGAAACCCAAATTAGAAATCCCACGCGCATTGTGTATTGTGGTCACATTGTAATACAATGACCGAAACCGCGGGCTACAATGTTACAACACCCCCCGCGCCATTAAACGGAGTATGGTCATATGTTATTGTAATAAAACTGTGGGTTTAATTCACCACACATTTCCCATGCGCAAACCAAATAATGTGTGTTCATATGCAAATACAATAGGACCACGGGTTTAAACACCAGTCCCGCGCGCATAATTTGATATATGGTCGTATGCCATTGCATAGAACCGGGGGTTCTACATTTAAAACCCCACGCGATTATATAAACGGTTACAATGTTACAATACCCTCCACGCACCATTTTCATATTCATTGGTCATATCGCATACCATGTGATGACCACGGGCTGGGGCTAAGCCCCAACCCGACCCCCCGCCCACATAAACCAAAGTTCAATTCAAATAATTATCAAAAGGTTATGGGTTAAGAAATAAAGTGCGGGTGTAATGGTCGGGTGGTCTTTGTTAGGAATTCACCGGAGGGGAGGTCCGGGAGTCAAACCCCGCGACCTCCATAAAATTTTAATAAACCAACCAAATGCCAATTCCGGGGTGCCACGTGGTAGCCCTTGATTGGGCCACGTGGCACCCTATCATTCACCCAGAAAGATGCCACGTGTCACTAAATGATTTGACCACCATCAACCAATCATAATCTGCCACATCACCTACCACGTCAGCAGGTGCCACATCACCATACGGTTGCCACATCAGCTGTACGACCTCTGCCACGTCAGCTGTACGGACTGCCCAGTCAACATCCCATTTTTTTTCCCTGTTTGGCTCGACGAACAGATCGTGATATCTTCTCAATACGGACTCCGTTTGCGAAAGTAAATATACCGCCGGAATCAGGAAGACGAGACAGACGTAATGGAACCATTTTCATCGCATTCCGAGCACTTTGAAAATTGAGCAAATTTTTGACCCCTGGTCCAGATTTTGATCACTTCCTATGGTCCTTACAAATATTTGTTACCTATCTTACTAAGTGTCATTGGTACAACCTTGTGAAATTTTAAAATCCCTGAAGAACTAGCATGTGGACATATGGGTCCTTACCAATCTCTTAAACTCTCTATTGTTGTTTACACTAAGAAATATTTGAAAAAATATCCTAGATTGCAAGAATGTGGGAATGTATGGGCCCGTTACTTTGATATTTAAACTTCCCTAGTGATGTAAACTAAGAAAGAAATTTCAAGAAACTATCCTAAGTTTTCAACATGTGGGCATGTATGGGCCCTTACAACTTTAAGATAATTTCAAAAAATAAACTAAGAGGATCCCTAGGAGGGATTTGTCCTCTCCTAAATATTTTTTGTTAAGGGAGATGAAATGTCTCCTTAACCGCCTTTATGATTCTTAAGATAACTCTAAATTGGCATTATTATAGAAAGAATTTGCTTGTCATCGATGGAAATAACATAAGGTGGAGCAGAAGGTGAGAAAGCTCAGGAGGAAGAGCTATAGTGGCCGTTGGATCACTGATCCAAAGGACTTTCAACAGAATACCCGAAAACCGTTGGACCATTCTACGTGGAAGGACATGATAAGCTAGAAGAGAAACACCGAAGATAGATCAAGCCATCGATCTAAGAACCTGATTATCGAACAACATTTGGTTCATGTCAAAAGTTGTGAGGAGGTTACTATTTGGGGAATCTCACTTCAGGAGAATTGGAAAATTGAAAGTCGAATTACTTGAAGCCCAAAATCTGAAATGAATAAGGACCATCGGATTTGGAGAAAATGCAATGACCTTAGATCAGGGAGATCTATGTCAGCATGGAATTGTGGAAAATCACATCAGCAGACCACATCAACAAGGAAATATGGTAGACCACGTCGGCAAGGACACATGGCACAGTCGGATAGAGACAAGTGTCAAGATGAAATCGACATTTCAGGTATGTGCAAATCATGAATTTGAGTGACACGTGGTAGGCACTTGGCTCGTGCAACATCATCAAGTGACGTAAGAATGCTACGTCACTCCAAGATATTTACTTTGAGAGTTTCATCACCAACAAATGTCAAAATTCCCAAATTCCTGAAGGACAAAGGTCTGAAGTCACTCTTAGCCATCGATCTAAGATACATTTGGGGAGTTAGGACAACTATTAGATCCAAAGGAAGTATGGATCTGATCCATTGGATCTCAGCATCAAGTATCAATGGTCCTTGGATCTAGATATAAATGCAAGGTTAACCCTTTGGATGAGCGCAGGAGAGCGGACTTGTCAAAGTATCGAAGTCTCAAAGTAAGCAGGGACTATCCATCGTCAATACTGACAGGTGGCGCACGATCCACAACTCCGGAGAGAATCACTTTGGGAGTTTGTGGCTGGGAAGGAAACCATATCGCCGAAGACCCGAGGGATGAAGAAGATCTAGGATGTTGGTTTCCAGAAGGATGCGTAGCATAAATCTGTGCAGTTCGAGGAAAAACACTCTGGGAGAAAGTGAAGGAAGTGAAGTTGAGTTTTGAAATCCCCAAATCGTGAAGAGCCAAAGGAGCTGAGGACCATCGATATGTAGGAGGACACATGTCAACATATCGTGTACTCTAGTTGGAACACTTTGGGAAAAAGAGAGAAAAGAAAGTTGAGAGTTGAGATTCCCAAACCCCGGAAACCTGAAGTCAATCTCAACTGTTCGATTTTGGGAGACACAAGTTAGTCAATTGCTAACTCTAGATAAAATAAAAGGAAGGAGAAAAGGTTGGAAAGTTGATATTTCTGAACCCCAAATACCCTAAGGGATCGTGACCGTTGATTCAAGAAGACCACGTGCGATAGATAGTGAATTCCAGGTGGAAGCACCGCAAAGAAAGTGGAGTTTGAGAATCGAGAAACCCGAAGACCGATAGGAGAAATCAATCTTGTTCGTCGGTTTGGAGGGCCACATGTCACTTGGTCATTAAGACTTAGGAGAGCGTGGATTTGGAGAAGAGGAAGGAAAGCCAATATATCACAGCCATTGATTTAAGAAGGTTAGATATGATCCGTCAGTTCAGGAGCACCGTCAAGATCGTGAGATTGACAGTCTCATCACATTGTAGGGATTGAAGGTGCGTGAACTTTAAAATGTTGAAGGTGGGCCGCATTCGAAACCACAGTTTTGGAGAAAGCATACGTGGAGCTCTATAGTGAATTGTGAGGCGAAAAGTGGATTTCCCTCAAACCACCTTTGGCCGCGCCCGCAATCACGTGGTCACATGAGAGCATTTCCCAAGGTCACATCAAAAGAATATTAAGGAAGGAGCTAGCACTACTAGGATCCACATCAGAGGTTACGCATTGAAAAGTCAAAAAAAACCTCTATGTGTATAATCCAATGATGTTGATAAAACATAATCTAATTGAAGGGTTGTTGTTTTACCTCGTGGTTTCTTTATCAGTTATGATTCAGTTACACTAACTGAATCATTGTTTTGGGGCATTGGAATCATGGCTCTTGAGTGTTTTGAAATTCTAGACTTGATCATTGAAGATTGGGAGTGTAACAGGTGACAAGAGTATGGATAAATGAAAAATGTCGTGACAGGGTGAGGTTGATGTTTTTCTGTAAAAAAAAATAGTCGAACTGTAAGTAATGGAGATTACAGCATGAACTGAGGGAGAAAAATCAGAGATGAGGAACATAAGCTGGAAAGATAAGAAATGGTGAAAACAACAAACAATACGAGAACTTAACAGAAATAAGATGTGAGCATGAACACACTGATGTAGGCAGAGTAGAGCAGTGTAGCAAAACAATGACGAGATTGGTAAGCCATTTATAAATAATATATCATTGTAATAAATTTTAGAAAGAAAAGATTTATATTTTAGGGTGGTAGGGTGGTGCTA
>JASDQU010585461.1:62153-72798 GCA_032191745.1 Picea mariana
GAGCATGAACACACTGATGTAGGCAGAGTAGAGCAGTGTAGCAAAACAATGACGAGATTGGTAAGCCATTTATAAATAATATATCATTGTAATAAATTTTAGAAAGAAAAGATTTATATTTTAGGGTGGTAGGGTGGTGCTAGGGAGGATTGTTTTCCTCAGAGTTTCAAGTGGGTGCTTGAACATAGGGATTTGTAGCTTCCATCTGGTTGCAGCCAGAAAAACCAGGGTGGTAGGGTGGTGCAAGGGAGAACCATTGTTCTCTTTTAGACAAGTTGGTGCCTGTGTGACTGGAAGTTGATGCTTTCATCCAGTTGGTGCTGGAACACTTAGGGATTTGGTGCTTCCTTCTATTGAGTTATAGAGAAACTAGAGAGTTCGAGCTCCCAACAAGTTACATCTTGTAAAACAGAGGTGGTATCCCCACAAGATTTGGTGCTCATAAGAATGATAATGTACAGAAAATAAAGACTACTTATCATATTACGAATAAGTGGTTTTCTCCTTTTATGGGCTTCCTCAGGAATATATGTCTCTGTATACTTCATGTGTGTGATTTATGTTGAATACTCTATTGCTTACTTCCCTAAATTATTGTGATCATCATTGAGTGTTCTGTAATGATTTTAAAATGGGTATAATTGTTTAAGCACAGTAACAACTGATTCACCCCTCCCATCTCAGTTGTCTAACAATTGGTATCAGAGATGGTTCTTTTTATCTAAATGTATATCCTAGATTAAAAATTACTATCCATGAAGTAACTTCAACCAATAAGGCCCCCCTGTTCAATGGAACAAACTTTGCCTTCTGGAAAGTTAGGATGAGAACCTACAAAATGGATTTAGGTGCAGATGTCTAGGATGTGGTAGAGACTAGTTATGTAAAGCCAGTTGTACTAGGTTCGAAGGATGACAAGATAGAATTAATATTCAACACTAAGGCTATGAATTCCATTATGAGTGAGCTTGCAGAAGAAAAATTTGTAAAATTTATGCATTTAGAATCTTCCAAAGAAATGTGGTACAAACTCATTAGCAATTATGAAGGTAATGAGAAGGTAAAATATGCCAAGCTTCAAACCTACAGATTATAGTTTGAACAACTAAATATGAATGAGGATGAAAAAGTTAATAAATATTTCTTAAGATTTGAGGATCTTTTGAATTCCATGAAGGCTCTTGGTGAGAAGATTGAAGACGCATTTTTAGTTCAGAAGATTTTAAGATCTCTACCAAATAGATTTAATCCAAAGTTTCTGCAATAGAATAACTGAATGATCTTAAGACTTTGTCTACTGATCAAATTGTAGGAACTCTAACTGCGTATGAAATGAGGATTAGTAAAATATAAACCCACCTATAGAGAAGCATTATTTAAAGCAGATAAGAATGAGGATTCTGAGCCTGATGAAATTGAAGCAAAATTTGTGAGAAGACTAAAGAAAGAATCAGGGAAGTACCAAGGCAAGTTTCCCTTCAAATGTTTTAACTATGGAAAGATAGGTCACTTTGCATCTAAGTGTCCAGACAAGAAGAAGGACCAAAACTATGAAGGTGAAGAGAAGTACAAATCCAATAGATTTAGTAAAAACAAAAGTTTATGTGTAAACAATGATGACTCTTCAGGAGACATAGATAGTGACTCTTCTTGTGAAGATAAGGTTAATGACTTTATGCTTATGGCCAAAGCGAATTATGATAATAAAATCACAGGAAGTGATGTTAATGATGAAGAAGTTGTGGTTGACTTGGAAGGAGAACTGATCAATTCCCTAGAAGAAATTGCTAGACTTATGTTTAAGAAGAAAAAACAAAAACAATTGCTGATACAGTTCTTGAAAGATAGTAAAAAATTTGATGAAGGCTTTGCCCTGCTAAAAGTGGAATTAGAAGAATCAAAGAAAATAGAGGACATTCTGAAACAACAGTTATAAGAGAAGAAGGTAAGATGTGAAGCCTTGGAAAAAGAGGTAGTAAAAACCAGAAAAGAGATGGAGAAGTTTAAGATATTGTATCTCCAAAATCTTCCAAGCATTAAAGCCTTAGCAAAACTAAATGACATTCTGAGAAAACAAATATCTCCTTTTTTGAATATTGGTTTAGGATATGTAAGTGGTTCAAGCAACAAACATCCAGAAAACAAAGAGTCAGTAAAGATGTTCAAGTTCCAAGCCAACATACAATCAGACCATGTGAGTACTCTGCCACCAAAAGCTAATAAAGACAAGATGATCCCTCATAAAAAACAAAGATATCAGAATATGGAGCAACAAATTCAAAGAAGAAGGCCATCCTTCAGGTACCAAAATTTCTTCCATGGTTACTATTTTTACTTCTCTAATTTTGGTCATAAGATTGCAAATTGTCAAATTAAGTTTAGAGACATGCAACTGAGGAGATCAGGAAATAAGCAATCTTTGCAACATAGAACTAAACAGCCAATGAGTAGACAAAGTTTCACTAATCACTTTGACCTATTGAACAATGAGCTCGAATGCTACAACTGTCATAACTTTGGCCACAAAGCTACAAACTTCCATATGAAGAATTACAAAGTAGATCCAAGGATAAAACCCTTAGCCAGAAATGACAGCACATGGAAAAAGAAAGATTGTGAAAAATGTGGTCTAGTACTTTCATATCAAAAAGAAAAAGACCCCTGGTATATAGACATTGTATGTTCCAAGAACATGACTAGAGACAAGGATAAGTTTTTGTCTATGAGTAAAAGAAAAACAAGAAATGTGACCTTTGGAAATGACGAACCAGGTAAAATCAAGGGTAAAGGGATGGTGATTTTGAGTAATGGTATAGGAAAATCCCAGGATGTTCTTCTTCTAGATGGGCTAAAACATAATTTCCTCAGTGTAAGTCAAATGTGTGACATAGGATGTGAAGTGGTGTTCGCTTCCAAAGATTGTAAGATAAAGTCTGTAAACTCAGGACAAGTGGTGGCTAAAGGCATAGGGACAGATAATAATGTATATGTGCTAAAAGAAGATAGAGAAGAGTGTCATATAAGCAAACATGATGAAAGTTGGTTATGGCATAGGNTGGACATCTAAACTTTGACCAATTAATCAAGCTCAAAAATCTTGAGGCAGTAAAAGATCTTCCAAGAATATCAAAGCCACAAGATTTTGTGTGTAAACCCTGCCAAGTAGGAAAGGTAACCGGGACACAGTTTAAATCCAAGAGATCTACTTCAATAGAAAAACCACTCTAATTAGTTCATATGGATTTATGTGTACCATCAAGACAAGAAGGCAGAGGGGAGGAAAACTACTTCATGTTGATCATTGATGATTACTACAAACTCACTTGGGTTTCTTTTCTCAAAGAAAAAGATGAAGAATTTGAGAAATTTAAAATATTTGAATCTTTGACCGAGAATCAAACAGGAAATAGGTTAAAGGCAGTAAGATCAGATAGAGGAGGAGAATTTATGTCAAGTGATTTCAAGGAATTCTATGATAAAAATGGGATCAAGAGAGAATACACAATCCCAGTAACTCCACAACAAAATGGAGTAGTTGAGAGGCAAAACAGAACAATTCATCAAATGGCCGGGTCAATGATGAATGAGAAGAACATTGGTCAAACCTACTGGGTAGAATCAATACACATAACAATCCATATTCTTAAAAAATCCCACCTTAGACCACATAGTGACAAGACACCTTATGAATTATGGTATGGAAGAATGATATTAAGAAGAGGTAGTTTCCTCGCAAGAGTTGGTGCTCATAAGAATGATAATGTATAGAAAATAAAGACTACTTATCATATTAAGAAGAGGAGATTTTCTCCCTTTATGGGTTTCCTCAGAAATATATGCCTCTGTATACTTCATGTAATGTCCCCAAGACCGAGCCTAGTTGTAAATCTTGTTTACGAAATGAGTTGTAAAAATGTCTTATAGGTTGGTGAGCCAAGTTTATATAAGGTGGTGGGCTTATGTGATTATTAGGCCAGAGAGCCTAAGTGTTGAAGGCCAGGAGCCTGATTTTGTACATGTATCTATGCACATTATTAATAAAAATATAAACACCACCACGTGTAGACCGACCATGATGAATGAGTGATGGGGGACTAAGCTTCCACATAATGGGCAAGGGATTAGGGGCTGGAAGGTGGGAAAAGGGGGATAAATGTGGAGCCTAGGGGCTAAAACTAAGGGCTTAAGTCCTTGGGGAATAATATTTTAATATTATTTCAAAAGACATGTGAATATTATGTTTTATCCTAAGTTCTTTTTGGAAAGACAAGCAACTTCCAAATGGAAGGAATGCGTGCTGAAGGAATGCATGAAGTTGCATGAGTGACAAGTGTCAACCCAGGTGCATGCAAATAAAATGGCTGAGATGAGCCATTATGGGGGTTCCGCCTCCATTCTACCCGACCGTCTGAACGTGAATGGTCTGACCTATGCAAGAATACCTTGGTGCATCCTTGAAAGCCAAAAAACCCGTGTTGACTTCTGAGATAACTGGTACATCCTCAGTTTGAATAGTTTTGAGCTTGTGCGTGGGATCTCTGTACATTTGGTGCAATCCCAAAACCAAAACTGTGAGTCTATCCTGTGATTACAGAGCCTGTTTGGGAAGCCATGTTTGTTTTCCCAGTTGGTTGTTGTGGCCACGCAGTGCTGGATTGTGTGTGGCTTATTGCCCAGTGTGAGTTCATGCTTAGCCTGTGTATAACCTCTCTTTGGGTGAGGGAGGTGATTGTTGTTGGAAGAGGCAGGTTGTCAAGATTGTGAGCAACTCTCTCCAGGTGAGAGAGTTTGCTAGGAAGTGGTTTCTTCCAGAGAGTGTCCAGCACCAGCTTCAGGCTCTGAGGCTTCCTGATCCGGCCTGTTGCCAAGACCCAGAGAGGGAGGTGTAGCACCAATGGAATGTGCTTGTGAAGGTGTATACTCCCAGGCAGAACAAACATGTGGGGAATGAGAGTCTGGGAGTAGTGGGCGTAAGATGGCATCCTGGGAAGAATCCTTCCAGTTGTTCTATGTTGTTTTCCCTGTAACCTTGACCTAGCCTAGGATTCCTTGCCTTGGGGTGGAGCTTAGTCTCAGATCAGGGGTGACCCACTACTGATCTTGATGAGTAGCATGGTCTAAGGCTGGGAGGTTCGTGTAAGGCCTGCATGTGGTTGGTGGAATTACCACCATTTCAAAGATAAGTACCATATGATGTTTTAATTATGTTTATGCATGTTTTTGTATTTATATTTATCATGTATTCTATTGTGCATACAAATTAATGTTAAAGCCATCGATTATTTATAATAGCATAAATTTTTATATTTACTCTGAGTTTAAATGTGTTTCATTTTCTTAAATGCATGTCTTATATATAGAATTAAGTATGAGTTTGTTGTTTCGCGTAGTAATGTTGGCCCGACCATGGGGTTGATGGTCGAGACTGTTACAGTTTAGCATCAGACCATTACAAAATGGTATCAGAGCATTACAGTATGAAAGAGCATTACATAATGGTATCAGAGCATTGCAGTATGAAAGAGAATTACATAATGGTATCAGATCCAAGGTTTCAATGCTGAGCCTAGATGGGCTAGTTGAGTGGTCTTTGGACCGAGGGTTTGAGGAGAAATTGTGTCTGGAGGACCAATTTCAGACCTTTGAATGCTCCTGAGTGTCAAGGAGTTACTTGACCGTGTTACCAAGCTCAGGAGGTGTAGCGGTGTTATGAAACTGCAGCCGGGGTGGCATCTGGCCATAGGGAGAGGGGACTCCACACCAAAAGTATTGGAACCGGAGGATCTGTTCGGGAGGGAAGGAAAAACCTCATGACCGTCATATTTGGAAAACGTGTATAGGGTTTAAAAACCCTTTAGAGTTGCATAGGAACGTGGAAATCGTGATACACAAAATCTTGAAATGATCTACACCGTAGATTGTAAGTGACCGTCGGATCAAGTTGAAGAGTAGACAGTAATTTCAGAATTTTGGCAAACGAAAGTTCGAGATGTGTGGATGCACGAACTCCCGATACCCAAAACCCCGAAATGCCAAAGAGATCCACGTCATAGGTCTGAGAGAAGTATAACCATTGGATTGTCTTGGAATGGACGTGGACACATGGGTGTGCACCACGTGCCAGTGAGTCGAGAAGACAAGCGAGAATGGTGGGACACGATGATGTCACTGAGGGTGATGTGGACCCTCCTGAATGTGCCATGCACCACCGTGGGTAAGGGCGATAGTTGTACTGTGGGCTCAGAGGGTAAGGAGATAGAAATTTTGTAAGTCAAGGATTGAAACGGCAAGAGACTTGGAGTCACTGCTTCGTGAACTCTCGGGTACCAAAGACCCAAAAACCGAAGTGTCGAAACCCCGAAGTCCCAAAGTCCCGAAATTTTGGAAGACAAAAGAACCATCGAGGATTTAACTGTTGGATCCTCATGGACCAAAACCTCGAAACTTGAAAGCGAGTATGAGACTCTCATGGACCTAGACCCTGAAACCAGAAGTCTCAAAATTTGCAGAGCCAAACAAAGCTTAGAAAACTTAGTGGATTCGAAACATTTTTATTATTCACATTGGTTTATGAATGTTGAAGTTTTATTAAGGGTTTAAGGCTTGAAAAACTTTGGTTGACTGCACGTTGCGTGTGCAGAGTTTAACGAGTGTCAGGAAAGCCGAGTATAGAAATGGAAGAGGTGAAAATTGCCTCCGAATCATAGGACAAAAGAGAAGGAAGGGATGTCAACCTGGGAGTCGAAGGATAGAACTCCAATGGGCATGGAAGGGAATTGGATAAGGAAGGACATATGATGAAACTCATTGAAATATTGCGGAAAGATGCCCAATCTCACTGAGATGATAGTCAAAATCTCATGAGAGTCAGGGATCAGTAGGGTGAATTCAACTTAAAAATGTTTAAGAGCCTAGAGAGAATATAAAGGAAATTGGAGAAGAGGAGTGACTCAAGCAAGACAGAGAGTCACAAGACCCCTGAGAGGAAAAGAAGATCAAGAAATGTAAGGACCCCTGAGAGGAGAAGAAGATTGAGGAGTGGTAGAAGACATCATCATCGCTCCCCAAAGCATTCCAATAAGGAAGCACATAGTAGTTCAAGCCCATCTCCTACCATAAAGAACATGAGATATGGGATGTATGAATTGAAAGGGGAGATGAATAATATTAAGCCTCCTACAGTTGATGGAGAACATAAGAAGGAGGAATATGCTGAAACATGGTTTCTTGGCATGAGGAAATATTTCCAACTCCAAAATTATTCCTCTCATGCAAAAGGAATAATTGCGATGTATCAATTGAAAGGAAAAGAATCCATGTGGTGGGATCAGTTTGTGCAGGTGCAACACATTAGTGAGAAAGATATCACTTGGAAGGAGTTCAAGAGGCATTTCAAGAAGAAATACCCGACTAAAAGATACTCTGACAGAAAGATGAAGGAGTTCTTCGAACTCAAGCTAGGAAACATGACCATTGATGAATATGAACAAAGTTTCTTGGAACTACTGAAGTATGTTCCATTCATCAAAGATGAGGCTGTCAAGATTCAGAGGTATCTGAGTGGACTGCCACCTGCCATTGGTAACAAGATTCAGTATGATGATCCTAAGACTATGGAAGAAACAATAAGAAGGGATAAATGATTATATGAACAACAAAGAGAAATGCCTACCTTTCGGAAGGCTTGGAAGGACTAGAGGAGGTTTAAGAAGGAACAGAGAAAGAAGGGGAACAAACCTCCCTTTTTCAGAAATAATCCTCAAGAACATCCATTGTTTAGAGAGCCGAGAATGGCTGAAGTGGGGGAACAAAAACAGAGATAGATGCCCATTCAGTGTTGGGGATGTAAAGGGAACCACAAGTACAAGGATTGTCCACATAAAAATGGCAACCAGAGCTGTCCATACTGTTCAACAAGATGAAACAGTGGAGGACATGGGTAGTAGAATGCCAAGGATCTATGCATCCCTGGACAACAAACAAGTTGAATTTCAATCACAGATGATTGAAGTGGAGGGTATGATTGACAACCAACCATTTATTATTTTAATTGATTCAGGGGCTAGCCATAGTTATGTAGATCCTAGGGTGGTGGAAAGTTTTCATTTATCAAGAAGCAAACATCAAAAGTCTTGGTTAGTGTAGTTGGCTACAGGAACCAAGAGGAAGGTCACTGAGTTGATTAAGTCCTGTTATGTAGACATGAATGGATTGAGCATGAAGGTTGAATTGAATATTATGCCTTTAGGTTCTTACGAATGCTTAATTGGGATGGACTGGTTGGACCAACACCATGCCCTTTTGGACTGTCATAACAATAAGTTTACATTCTTGAATGAGGAGGGAAATCGGAAAATAGTTCAAAGAATTCCTAGGGCTGTGGATATTAGAGAAATCTCAACCATGCAACTGAGGAAGTGTTACATGAAAGGCTGTCAATTATTTGCAGCCCGTGTGGATTAAGCATCCAGAGATGAAGTCAAAGATTGGGGACCATGAGGTACTCATGAAGTTCAATGATGTATTTCAGGAGGTACCTGGACTACCTCCGAAGAGAGACATCGATTTTTCTATAAATTTGATGCCTGGAGCAGCTCTAGTGTCGAAAGATCCTTATAGAATGAGTATGCTAGAGATGAAAGAGTTGCAATTGCAGCTTGAAGAGATTCTGAAGAAGGGTTACATTTTCCCCAGCGTGTCACCTTGGGGTGCCCCAGTCCTGTTCGTGAAGAAGAAGGATGGGACGTTGAGGTTGTGCATTGATTTCTGGCAGTTGAACAAGGTAATTGTCAAGAACAAGTATCCTGTATTGAGGATCGATGATCGTTTCGATCAGTTGAAAGGTGAAAAAATATTTTTGAAGATAGATCTCAGATCAGGATATCACCAGGTAAGAATAAAGGATGAGGACATCAGCAAGACTACCTTTAGAACAAGGTACGGTCATTATGAGTTCATAGTGGTGTCATTTGGACTGTCAAACACACCTGTTGTTTTTATGTGCTTGATGAATGGTGTATTCAGGGACTATTTAGACAAGTTTGTCATAGTCTTCCTGGATGACATCTTGGTGTATTCCAAGTATTCCAAGTCAAATGAAGAGCATGAACAACACCTGATACTGGTGCTACAAGTGTTGAGAGGACACCAACTGTATGCCAAATTGAGAAAATGCTCATTTTACCAAAGGCAGATCCATTACTTGGGGCACATTATTTTGAAAGAAGGGATCATTGTGGATCTTGATAAGGGTGAGGCCATATTAGAATGGTCAGCACCAAGGAATGTGGTGGAAGTTAGATCCTTTATGGGTCTAGCAGGCTATTACAAAAGATTTAAAGCAGTGTTCTCAAAGTTAGCTCATCCTATCACTTCCTTGCAAAGGAAAGAGAAAAAGTTTCAGTGGACTGAAGAGTATGAGAACAGTTTCCCGCGATTGAAGCAGATGTTAACCAATGCTCCAATCTTGAGGATTGCAGATCCAAATATGGATTTCGTGGTGTGCATAGATGTGTGTAAGGAAGGGTTGGGAGGAGTTCTCAGAAAAGATGGATTTGTAATCTGTTATGAGTCTAGGAAGCTGAAAGAGAATGAAAAGAATTATGCCACCCATGATTTGGATTTGGCAACAATTGTCTACGCTTTGAGGAAATGGAGACATTACCTCATGGGAAGGAGATTCGAATTGAGAACAGACCACAATGGTTTGAAATATTTGTTTGATCAGTCAAATTTAAACACTAGACAAAGTAGGTGGCTGGAGTTTTTGTGAGAATACAACTTTGATATCAAGCATATCAAGGGGAAGGAAAACAAGGTGGCTGATGCACTCAGTAGAAAAGTGCATGACTTATATGCTACAACAATTAGCATGTACAAGACTGATATTAAGGATAGAATTTTGTAAGCTACAAATGCAGATTTGCAGTACAGAGATTTGGTAGCAAAGCTACAACAGAGTGAAAGGCCACAAAAAAGGGAAAGTTACAACTTGGAAGCTGATGGATTACTTCTGTATAAAGATAGAGTGTATATACCCAATGTCCAGGAATTGAAACTTGCGATTCTAAAAGAAATGCATAACGTGACTTATGATGGACACCCTGGATATCAGAAGACTATGGAAGTAGGCAAAAGCCATTACTTTTGGCCGGATATGAAGAGAGAGATCACTGAATACATCGCCAGATGTATGGAGTGCCATAAAGTTAAGGTTGAGCATAGGCACCTAGCAGGGTTGCTGTAGCCCTTTCCCATTCCTGAGTGGAAGTGGGAAGTGGTGACCGTGGATTTTATTACAGGATTGCCCAGAATGAGCAAGCAGCAGGATTCG
Organism: Picea mariana; assembly: GCA_032191745.1. Taxonomy (NCBI): domain Eukaryota; kingdom Viridiplantae; phylum Streptophyta; class Pinopsida; order Pinales; family Pinaceae; genus Picea; species Picea mariana. Next base: position 72,487 of record JASDQU010585461.1, read on the forward strand.
ATCATGGTTGTGGTGGACAAGCTTACAAAATATGCCCATTTTATTCCACTGAAAACCACTCACAAGGAAGCAGATGTTGCTGACATCTTCTTAAAAGAAGTGGCACGCTTGCACAAAATTCCTAAAATGATTGTGTCTGATAGGGACCCAAAATTCACCTCGAATTTCTGGAAAGGACTGTTCAAAGGATTTGGAATGAATCTGAATTTTAGTACAACATATCATCCCAAGTCTAATGGATAGAAAGAGAGGGTGAATAGAGTAATAGAGGACATGCTGAGAATGTATGTGATGGACAAACCATCAAGATGG
>JASDQU010585462.1:39126-85527 GCA_032191745.1 Picea mariana
TTAAAGCTTGTTTGAAACAGAGTTTTCTTGTGATTAAGTAATGTCGTAATGTAGTGCACCTGTCATTGTGCCCTTAGTTTGCTGTGAAGAGAAAGGCAGTTGGAATTTGGGGATGCAAAGACTGCGGAAAGATCAAGGCAGGTGGTGCGTACACTCTCAAGTAAGTCCAATTCCTTACTCTTTTTGTTTTTTTTCTTTGAAATTGCATCTAAAAATATGCCATGAGAGGCCAGGGTCTGTACTACATGACATGTGTTCCATTCAGCTTAGGTGCCGGGTCTGAGGGGTATCCATTTTACTAAAATTGCCAGGGACTTGCTCCTGTACTCATCCCAAGTTACTTGTTTTTTCTTTATTTGCTCTTTTTTCCCACACATGCTCTGGGCTGTGATAATCAGAATACCTGCTCTCTTTAATCTTGTCTGTGGGGGAAAATCTTGTGTCAGATGTAGGTTTGGGTCATTTATATTTAATATATTTCGTTAAAATGCCATTTCTAATCGTTATTGTTAAATCATTTGCAGTACTCCAAGTGCTGTGACTGTACGAAGTACCATTCGGCGTTTGAGGGAGCAGACAGAAGGATAAACTATTTTCAATTTTGTACCTTTGAGCCTTTTGCATGAATATCCATGCAAGGGCAGTTTTAGGCTCTAGATTTTGCAGTGATTAGTAGAATTAAATTGCTCTCCAGATTAAAACTTTATATCAGTTTTCTGTCAGTGTAATATTGTTAACTCCCATGGTGGAGAGATATACCTGTACCAGTCTTTGGCAATTTCTTTTGAAATTGATATATCTGTATCAGGCTTTGGCGATTCTCTGTCAATGAACCAGTCAATGGGTTTACCAAATATTTCACTGAATTTAATTGGAGATAAGAGTCTGTGAAATGGCCCTTCTTCGGTTTTGTTGTATTTCCCATACATGCTTATTCATAGAATGATAATTTTAGTCTTCAAGGACAATATTAGAAGTTCTTTAATATTTTTAGCTATTGTCCCCATTCAATAAGGAAAAATGGCATTTAAATGTCATGCATTTTTTATTTGCCAAAAAGAGGATGTTTACTTTGCTTGAAAACCTGTGGTGCACTGAGTTTCTGTCAATACAGGGAAGGGGGGTACTCTTTTGGAAGGTGCGAACCAATTTTCTGCTTGCCATAGGAAGCTGTAAAACACTCTTTCGTACCATGCACAGTTATTACTGCTTGTCATAGGGAGCTGTAAAATAGTAAATGGCAGTTCCAACAGGTCTGTGGAATATTGATCAGGTTGAGGTCCTTCAGGCAGTATTCCTCAAATACATGACTCTTTTGCTTTGCACACTAGGCAGAATGCAGCATATACAAAAGTTTAATATTTCCAACTGCAGGAGATAAGAGCTTTTTGTAAACAGAAAATTCGAACTTGTTTGTTGAAAATTGCTTCATGCTTTTCTTTTTTGAATGGTCGAATCTGTTGATCTAAAGGCTCTACATACAATCCGAAATTATGCATATATTTATCCTTCAATATGCTAAGTAAGGTTTACCCTGTTTTTGTGCTTGTCACATCGGCATATTATCATTTCTCAAGCATACCTGGAACTGGTGGAATTGACTCATGTTCCAAAGGTATTAAATTTAATCTTAGTATAGGATTGGATTTATCTTTTTAAGGTATCTATACCTTTTTTTTCAAAGCATATAAATCTCTTCCTCAAAATTATACCATCAGAATATTTTCTGATGGCTTGCATTTCTTCTCATACCCATTTACTATTTAGTGATGCCACTTGCCCCTCTTTAGTTTGCCCTTTCGAAAATTTATAACGAAGGTTAGACATGTACATTTCATTAGGGTTTTACTTCTGGAATACTTGTCTTTCTATGTCTGGATTGAAGGTATTATTTCCTTATGTTTTGAGTGTGGGGTTTATAAATGAAATATAGGATGAAAATTTGGTCTTGATCTAAGAAAGAGGTAAAAGAAGTTACAGGGTAGATCTTAGGTTTTTTGAAGAGTTTGACAAAATATAGCCGTTTTCCAGTGAAAATTTCATGGAAACTAAACCCTTCAGTTGCAACACCCACAGGTTGTTGTGCTGGTTATAGCTGCTAAAACAATTTCAATAACCCCTTTTGGATTTGAGGGCATTTAGCAAATTAACACATCTACGAATTTCTTGATTCTAGTTTCTATACTCCACTTGGATGATTTTATGGTATACCTCTCTGCTTTGCTTTGTTTCATAGATCTATTTATTTTTACAGTGGGATTTCATTCTTACTGTTAGGACATGCATTGGTTTTGTGTTTCATTTCTAGGAGTACTATTAGTCAGTGAGATGTGTAAATGCGTTGAAATGGTTGTCTACATAGGATTATAAAACGTTTCCGTAAACCATGATATTAACTTAATGCATATAACATATGTCTCCATAAACCAAGAAATTAACTTAATGCACATAAACCTACGAGGACCTTTTAACATATCATACTAAGAGGTCTTGACATTACCCATGCCAAGTCTTAAGTTAAACGAAATGAAAATGTTGTTGGTTATTTCACTTTTCAATTGCTTGTATGGCTGGCGTTTTTGGTGCAAGGAATGGACTCTTTTCAAGCCAACGTACTTCAGGTTAAAAACCATTTCCAGTTGCATACTAGATATCCATTCCATTAAAAAAGTAATAGTGTTGTAATGTAGAAAGTTGAATGGCCTGAAGGGCGTAGACATTCAAAAACTGAGCTAATAATAGCAGGAATAGAGAAACATTCACTAGATGAGTGCGGACAAAAGACAAATCTGCACCATCTTATCTACAAATGTCAAGAGGGTTTGGCAAACCTGCCTGAGAGGGCACCAATGCCTGGAGAAGATCTGAAATTTCAATAAAGCTGCTGCCAGCCACTTCAGTCTCAAAGGCTGAAACTGAAAAATCATAGACAAATGTATCTTGATGGGAGGATATGCTGAAACCCCATCATGATATATTTTTATGGATAAAGAGTCCGGATCTCTGCTACAAGCTCTCTTATATAATCTGTCCACCTCTTTGTTAGTCTCCTGAATCCCGATAGATACGATGAAAGTGTACAAGGTTAAAACTGCTTGTTGAAGACTGCCATGTAGTCTCAAATTTCTGTTTTCTTACTCCATTCAGCTATTCCACCTCTAATTTGGAATCCCCATAAATGTTGATATCATTTGATCCTGCTTCTCGTGCTCTGGTCATTAGAATGGTGGCTGCTTTAATTTAGTTCCCTGTCAGAGCATAATCGAAATGAATTTGGTTGGTTATCAGAAATCACGAGGCTCCCTTGTGCTCCACGTGTTTGAATTTTTGTAAGCAGCACTGTCAAAATAGCCTTGAAACTTGTTGGAGTTGATATGCAGATTCCTGACTGTCCTCCTTTGCTTTGTTGAAATTTGTGTAGGATCCTTTTATCCTGTAGACAGTTTGGGTAGGACCATAGGAGTAATGACATTCCTTTGGAAAATTGATTCATTTCGAGATGGCAAAGCTGCTCATAAAATGAAGCAAGGCAATGAGTGGTCTCTTTGCTTACTTCATTTCCAACCATATGCTTCCAAAGTCTCGTAATGAAACAAATCAATGAGTGGTCTCTTTCCTTATTTCATGATCTTCCAACCATGCTTCCAAAGCCTCCTCTATCGATTCTCCTTCCCACTTTCCTTTTCCTCCAGTAATTCCTTTTGCAGCAGACAATACCTCCGTCAAATGACATTTAAGGAAGAATATGATTTACTGTTTCATTATTTTCTTTACCGAGGAAACAAAGTCCAGGACTTGCCATGACAGTCTTTGTAGATTATCCCATTTCAATACTCATGTTCTGCAAAGGAAGCCATAAAAAAAATCCTAGTTTGTAATGGGGCGTGAAATTTCCATATTAATTCTATCTACATATTTCTTCATCAGGGCTATACATGGCTTTATCATATCCAATTTTCATTCAATATAAGCCCCCTTCATCGTTTGCTTCCCAGACAAGATGATGCCATTGGAGTGCTCGTGGATTCAAGGCTTGATTTAGCTCATCTACATATTGCTTCCAATTGTCTGTGATATGGTCCCGAATCCTCTAATCATTAGCCTTCTTCCAGCGTGCAGTCCACCATTTATCTTGTATTTGATTATAAACATCTTGCCAGAAAGTGTAAATTTCTATCATAAATGAAGTTTACAAGTTAAGATATTTTGAGCACCTCCAGACCTTTGATCCAAGGGTCTGTGCGGATTCTCATCTGCTGTCAACTTCCTATTAACCAGGGCAGATTGTCCTCCAATTAAGGGATATGTAGCTATTCCCTAGTTCTTCATTTTCTATAAGTATGTATTCATTCTTCTATACTCGGGGTCAATATATTTCAGTTTCAGAACTGATTGACACATCCCTTCTGTGACTTCTTTTGTGGCAAGCGCATTTGATAAATCGGTCCTTACCTTCATTACCCAACGTCCCCATTTTTTGGGCTTTGCGATCGTTTTCCAGCTTTACTAGGGTAATACCTTCTTTGTCTCTTTTCCCTGCCCATGGATATCTAAAATAGAGCTTCCTAATTTTGTTCAGGATCCCTAAGTAAAAATGCTACTGTCATCCAATAAACTGGGGTTGCCTCTATCATAGTCTTGATTAGTGTTGGTTTGCCTCCTTATTGTTTTTCACCTGTTGCACCGCCAATTGATTTTATTCTCTATCTTTTCAAAAAGCCATAACCAGAGTAGTCATTAACTTTTAGGTGGAAACCCGGGGCTTCATAGAATCCTCAAGATTTTTAACTTGTAAGGCAGTAAAGCTTTAATCCATTTCTTTGTCATCACGACTGTGATAGATGGCTACGGTAGATTTCCCTAGATTGATTTCAATTCTCGTTGCTAAGAAATTAGACCGAGTGCTTCCCCTATGTACTTTGTTTGCATCTCTGACTGTTCACATTCCAAAGAGGGGAATATCATCTTCAAACAAACAGATGAAAAATGTTGAGATCTGTGGTTAGCTTTTGAATTTCCCTTTTACCTTCAGATTATTCAGGGTTATGCTCAGGCCTTCTCTACTAGCAATGAGAGAAAGTGGAGACGAAGCATGGCCATGTCTTAATCCCATTTCAGGTTTGAAGAAATGTGTGGGAGCACTGTTTATCAACACTGTACAGGTGGCTGTAGAGCAACATTCCTCTATCCTGTCTATAGGTGGGTCAAACCCTAAATGGATAAATTGCAACCTTATAGGAAAGTCTAGCCTACTCTGTTGTACGCTTTTGATAAATTCAATTTGATGACCATCGCTGGGATCTTCATCTTCTTGATCAAATGAAGAGGCCTGCGATTTTCTTCTTCTTGATCGAATGAAAAGCCTTTGGAGCTATCTCTACTGCATCAAAAATTTGCCTCCCTTTTAAGAACTCAAATTGCTCTTCAGAGATAACCCTGGATAGGATGGGTTTCATTCTTACTGCGATTACATTTGCTTACACATTGAGACAGGTCTATAATAATCAAAGGTTTTAGGGTTTAGGATCTGGATTTCTCCACAGCAAGCATCACCCTACCATTCCAATCAATTCAAAGAAGCTTCGGAAGAATTCAGTGGACCATTCCTATGGTCTTAAAGCTTTGTCACCTTGGAAAGATGCTAAAGCTTCGTTCAGCTCCTCTTCACCAACATGGGCTTTTAAGGATTCATTTTGTTCATCATTACCAGGGAAGTAGGAAAAGGTCTGCAAGATTTCCCCAATATTATTTTGCCCAGGGTTTGTGAAGATGCCTTTGTAATGTTCTACTGCGACCTTTGCAATTCCATCAAACTGAGAGAGTGGCCATTCCAATATTTGTTCTGTGACCTCCCAGATTGTGTTTTGGGCTTTCCTAGCTTATGCATATGGGTGTAAATACTTGTGTTTTCTTCACCGTTTTCAGCCAAATTGCCTTACTTTTCTGTCTTCAAGTTTCCTCTTCCCAAGATATGACTATTTTGTTCATTTCTCTCTCAGAGTTTGTCTAGAGCCTCTTTGACTATTCAGATATCAAACCTGTCTTAAACTCCTCGTAAATCACCGCCATCCTGCGTTCTATTGAATTTAAGTAATTTCATTCGAGGTGTTTTGCTGAGGGATCCACTCTTTTGCTTTGATCTTTAATTTGTTCCTTCTTCCCTCCAGTTTGTCCATAAATTCTTTCACTCTACAGAGATGGAACCCCTCTTAAGCTCCTTGTGAATCACCTCCATCCTATGCTTGACAGAATTTAAGTCCTTTTTTCCAAGGTGTTTTGCTGAGGGGTCCACTCTTTTGCTTTGATCTTGATCCTTTAAAATTCTCATGCATGGCTCCATTGCATGTATCTCACAAGCAGGGTCATAAGGTATCCTTATTCTAAATGAATAAGGGCTCTGAATTTATCATATTTTTATCTAGAAGGGGTTGAACTTGAAAGGAGGAGGTTTTTGATTTGCACCTTCCAGTTGAAAAAGGATTGGGAAGTGCCCTGATGTACCTTCTACTCCAACCCATGATCTGTGCCTCCCTGTTTTGGCCAGCAAGTTGCTGGAAACAAGAAAGCGATCTTATCTTTTTGCATTTGTTGTCTTGATAGTGCTTTTGTTCCTCGTTACACACAGGTCCCTAGGTTCCACATCAACAAGGCTTTTGTCTTTGAACAGTTTTTGGAACAACTTGGTGTCTGTATCACGTTTAGATTCCTCCCCTTACTCAGAAATCAATGTCCAATGCTGACTAGGGATATGGAATTTTGATCTCTTTAACTTCTTCCACTTATATTTATCCCTCAGGGCCACATCTAAATCGCAAATTTTATGATAAGACTTTCGTGGTCATCTTTGTGAGGCATCTGCCCCTGAGTGATACGAAATGATTCGAACAAACAAATGGTTGTAAGACTTGGTGCTTGCAAGGTAGTTTGACAATTAATGAATGGTAAACAAGCTATGTAAAACAATGCAAGTGATTCCAAATGATTCAAACAAACAAATGGTTGTAAGACTTGGTGCTTGCAAGTTAGTTTGACAATTAATGAATGGTAAACAAGCTATGTAAAACAATGCAAATGTAAAAGTTGATTAAGACCGAATGAAACTGGGAAGGAAAAACGAGTTAATTAAAAGATAAAAAAAGATAAAATAGGAGAGAAAGCTGAAGAATGGGAAATGAATGCAAATTATCATTAATTCTTAAAAAACATGAATGCAAATGATTTAAACATTCATAACAACAATTAAACATGCACAACAACATTCATACATACAAAATACATAGTAAATACAACATTCAATCATAGCGTTAAAATTGTAAATGACACAGTGGTCAAAAGACTTATCTTTAAAAAAAGTTTTACTCAACTAGTTGTAGACGACATATGTTTTACCCAACCATAGGCTCTGTTGCACCATTTCTTTCTGCAACTAGCCACTCCCAAGCTGGGGCTATGAGTCCACAAGAATGGATAGACTCCTACAGGTGTATATATTCTCATTGTAACAATGCAAATACCCACTAAAACATAGTGATACGATGCTTACAACAATTCCATATGCCCAACTCTCTTTCCCATCTATCTGCACAACTTAAAATATGAGTTTTCCTTTTCAGCACCGTAATCCCTCTGAGAATCTCCATCTTCTTCAGGGCTCCCGACACAGACTAGCCAATAATTTCTCTACTGGGGGCTCCAGGATATCCAACTGCGACAAGAGTGTTCACACAACATTTGCAAATGCCCTTTGGGTGATTCCTTAGCAGAATAACACTTACACATGGAAGCCCCATTCTCGACATAATTACTAGCTTCAATAAGCTATCTTCAATACCCACTATGACTGCCTACTCTTTCTCAACACTATTTTTCCTTCTTCCTAAATGTTAAAAACTGTTCTTTCTTCTACTCAAATTTCCCCTTTTCCCATGTTTGCTTGACTCTTATTCTTCCCCCAAGGATGATTACATTCAATCCATGTGTTGACGAGGGCGAAATGCCCTTCAACAAACATGGGTGCTTCTCGATACAAGGTCTCAGTTAGACTACTCACCGTTTGGGATAGGAGACCCATCCAGATTATGGGCCAATTACCATTATTGGTAAGAGGGTGAGTGAATGGTTTATGGAATGAGGAAATGCAGATGCAAACTACGTTAATGCTGAAAAATTAGAACTATTCTATCCTACCCTAGCTAGGAATAGTAAGACTAATAGATGAACAAATAATAATGTCAACAATCCCTGCGCAAAACCTTTATTTAGATCACTGTTAAAGGACAAAATGTCAACATAAGCATAAATAAATGTATGATAGGATAAAGCCCTTTACATTAATTCATTCATGCATATCTATTCACATCTTGGAATAATGCTAAAAGAGAAAAAAACAAATACTATAGAAAAAATCAGATGAACAAATAATAATGTCAGCAATCCCTATGCAAAACCTTTATTTAGATCACTGTTAAAGGACAACTACGCAAAACCTTTATTTAATTCACTGTTAAAGGACAAAATGTCAACATAAGCATAAATAAATGTATGATAGGATAAAGTCCTTTACATTAATTCATTCATGCATATCTATTCACATCTCAGAATAATGATAAAAGAGAAAAAAACAAATACTATAGAAGAAATCCATTCATATAAGAAAACTCCTTTAGGAAAAGGAAACCTTACAACACTTCATAATAGCCATACGTTCATTGGAAATAGTTCACAACATAATTGCTACAATGAAACATGCATTTTTCTGTCAAAATGGCCATGAGGTCTTCTCACTATTATTTTAAGAAAAATAGTTAAAAAAATTACAGAGTTGAAGAGCCCTTTAGAATGGGTACTCTTTTGCTTATATAGCTTAGTTTGGTAACTGTTCTTGCGACTTCTTGAATTCCTCAAGAGACAATTGCAAACTTTTCACCTTCTACACTCCATTTTTTTCCAACTTAAACAAAAGAAAACATGATAAATACAAATTGAAATTTTATTCTATTTCTCTCCTTTGTCTTTATCCCGGATGTAGATAGCCCATGCTTCACGATATTCATAAATAGAAAGTATTATGTGATATAGTAGAGACTCTAGGGCGATATCATGGGTTGCAAAACTTTGGTAGAGAGTTTTCATGTCTCTCTCCATGGGTTGGGTAAGAAGGTTTGGATCACACTTTGTGCTTTAGCTACTTTCACAAGATGCTCATGCATTAAGGCAGTGGTTACTTTGTTAGGGGTCTTTGCGATCATTTCTCTAGCTCACATTTTTTCTTCTAATTCGACGTGTATCTGCCCATTTGGTCTCGACTCTCCTAATTTTTCAAATCGGGCAAGTTGGCATTTAATGGTCAAGATCACTGTTGCTTTGTGAAGTTTAGCACATATGCCCATTGAGTTTTTTAGTTCATTTTTCAACTTTTCCCCGGTTTCTTGGTAGTTGGCGAGAGCAATGTAGTTGAGCTCACCTTCCCAATCTATCATTCATGGTAATTTTGGGGCATTTGGGTTGTCTATTGCCCATTACTTCATTTCATTTAAAACTTCTCTGATCACAATGAATTCTGTGCTTTTGGCTTGGGCTTTTGTTAGTTGTGCCTTAATTTGGGTTGTTTTCACGAGGAATATTTGTATTCCAACATAAAGTTCTGTGGCCAAACTATGAAGCTCCTCACTGATATTGCATTTACTCTAAATTCTTGGATGTTGGTTTTGTATTATTTGTAGAATCACATCTCCTCTTCCAAGCTTCTTATCTTTTCCTTGTATTCCTCTATTTCCTGCATCATGTTCCTCAAGTTTTGTTTGGAAGCTTATGTGAAGGCCACGCCAGCCGAAGTGATCGACATGGGGACATCTTTAATATTTTCTACTACAACTTTTTCCGTTGTTACTGATAATGGGGCCACTCCAGTCAGTGGTATCTTTTTGATTTTTTGTTTTATAATCTCGCCTGATTTCGTGTCAAACTTGAAGGAGTTCAGGTTGGCTACCTTTTGGGCCTTTGATGGTGGAGTATATGCACCTAGCCCCAACTCTCCTAGTGGGAAATGTCCTCCGGTCAAGGGTGTGTCTGTGTGTTTGAGGATGATCCGGGGACATCAATGTCCATGGGGTAGAATCTTTGTTTTTCCTAGTCTTTTCTTCTCTTCTTCTTCTTTTGTTGCCGCTTCTGCTTTGGCCCATCTTTTCTCTGTTGCTTCTCTTTCCTTTCTTACTCGTTCAATTTCTTCTTCCTCTTTCTTCTTATGTTCTTCTACTACTTTCGTTGCCTCCTCAGCTGCAACTTCTTCTATCTTCTTCTGTTGCTCTTCTTCAACCTTTCTTCATTTTTTTTGTTTCCTTTGCCATCGTCCCTTCTTTCTTTTCTGTTCAACGTCTACTTTTAATCAATTTTCCTCATCTATCCTCTTCCTCTGTTTCTTTGGCATTTTTCTCATCTTGTACTCTACCTCTATTTCGGGAGACGATTTCTCTCCTGAAAAGTACATAATCATAGGTTCTTATCCTTTTGTGGATCTTTTCTTCTTCCCAAACTTTTGATTTGTAACTCCACCTGTACTAGCAGTGGTTGCGGTGATTAGTGACAATCTTCATAGGGTTATACATGTGGAATCTTTCCTCATCGAAGTGGAAAGAGAGCAAGGTGTCTACTTCTGCTTGGGCTTCTTTGATATCTTTGAAAGAGTAGGAGCTGACCCAAAGAGGCAGAGGTGGCCAAATTATTTTCTTGTCCCTATTTAATGCTGCGCCTACTCCATGTATCATGGTCTGACAGACTATCTTGCATAACCAACCTGTCAGGGACAAATTTCAGGAGCAGATGAGGAGCTATAGCGGCCCCATAAATCTTGCTAGATGTGCCATACTCAAGAAGGTACCAATCACCTACTCTTCCTACAATAGCCCGAACTTTATCTGTCAAGCAGGGTGTAGGTGTGCAAGATAGTGGTTGGTACAAGGGAATCAATAAATTTTTTCAAAATTTTTGATAGTCGAATCAATATTTGTGTTCCCAAAGAATTTTACAGTAAATATGGATGGGAGGGTCACTTGGTTGATGCTTCCAGCCCATCCTGGGGTATGCATGCACTCTGCACATCATGTCAAGTAGGTATGATGACATATGAAAGTTGAGAAATTTCCCAAGGGTCATGTGCTTTGCGACAGAGAGCGCTTCTTCCAAGGTTGATGATAGAATATATGGTTAGTTAAATGATGACCAAGAAGACGTAACATAATGAAGAAGAGGTACGAATGATACTTTGAACTTATGTCCTTCTGGTTCACCATAAAGCTTGCACTTCATGGCTACTGCATACTAATATGAGAGTCTGAGGAAATTTGTAGGATAGTCATTCGAGGCTCTGGTCTTGAGCCATTTACTTGGTTGCCACCAACTTTTCATGAGTTCTTAAGGGTTGCGGGAAAATCCCTTTACTAGTTCATCATCTAATGCCAATTATCCTTCGTCTAAATGATAATAGGAAGCAATCATCAAGGGATGGAAAGAAGCCACTGGTTTGCCTTTTGCATTGATTATCAATCTATGGTCTAGGTCAACATGCTTCTCTATCCAAGAAATGACTTCTGCACACGGGAAAATACCGCTTGAGTTGCGATCTCGTGCAACTTGGATTTCTTGATAGCTTTGTATATGTCGAGGTCAGGATCTTGTTCTGACAGTTGAGGAAAAATCTGATTGTTGAACATTTTGTAGACTTCTCCCCATTTGAATGAGGTCTCTTTGTCGATGACGCATCATGTATTGTTAAAGACTGGTCCAGGTGTGTCAATATCGAATTCTTCCTCTTCTCTGTTGGAAGAGACCTCAACAACAGGGGTCTTATGGGATTGCTTGACCTTTTTTTTCCAATAGATACATGATTGAACCTGCAAAAGATACACCATATCACAACAAAAAAATTTCATCATTCATTCATACAAGTGACAAGGATCCTAGAGTCATTTTTTTTACTTCGAAATATTGCGATTTAGAAATTCTTGGATTGGAAGGCATTGTGACGGGATTTCTAGGAAGCAAAGGGTTCATCGTTTTATCGTTAATGCACTTGTTGTTACTTGAAGGGAAGGGGTTTCACACACTGGGGTTTATAGCTAAAGATGACAAAAGGTCTGGCGAGGTTTGACTAAGACAACCCTTTCGCCATCAACCATGAGAGCAATAAATTGGGGTCAACCCATGACCATTTAACACACATCACCTGTGGCGTATAGTGAGGATTACCCCTGTTGTTCCTGAATCTGTACTTAAGGCTCGGAAGTACAGTGTCAAGGCATCCGAAAGTGGTTAGGATATGGAGAAGGGAAGACGTCAACCTTCGGAGAAAGAAACTAGGGGAGATTTCTTCGTTGGGGTTGCCTGGCTTCGAATTGTTCCTGAATAGTTTTGTCTTGTTCAGTGGCTGCCCATGATTCTTCAAGTTCGGCCCGATTAGTTGCTGTTTTAAGGATAGTGTTGAAAATGTTTAAAGCAATGTGTGTTTGGTTCAATAACCCTGGTTCAACATTGGGTTGAGTTGGTGTGGAAACTATCATGGAGGAACAACACAGATAGGGAAAAACTAAAAAAAAAAAAGGTTGAGTGCTGTCTCAGTTAAGTCTTGTAAAAGAGAACTTACGGTTGCAGAATTAAATATGGATGCAAATCTAAGGCTCGTTCCCGTAACTGTATTATATTTTAGTAAAAGGTGCGAGATGGGAGAAAAACATTGAGCCGTTTACAGTGTAAGGTTCCTACCAGGGGAAAATCTCACGACATAAATGGGAGAAGAAAATATGTAAGAAAATAACCAATGTAACAAAGAATATATGTAGAATTCCGAAACTGCAGATTGGTCTTACACAACTGATAGCTGGTGCAGAGGAAAGGCAATAAACAATTACAGAAAACCCAAATTCATTCGTTATAGTAGTGGTAGTACTAAAGTATAACGAAGCACATCAATTATGAATATGAATTGAAAATGAAAAATGAGGAACAAGAAAACAAACTTGTAATACAGAAGTGACGGAATTGAGAATCTCGGATCTGCTTGTATTAAATCTCAACGCAAAAAACTCTATTACAAAATCTCAAAAAGGGTCCAGCCCTGTTTATTTCTCTCTGGGGTATATTTATACAATTTCTGCAAAGCAGGTAGAATCTCAATAGTCTCAAAAATTTCAGTTACAACCAAGGAGAGAGAAATCGCTCCATCCCCCCTATTCTGTCTTCACTTAGTGCTAGGTGTTCGTCTTCGCGCAGACTCGGTGTAGGCGATGCATCTTTCCACAAGCTGAGATACGAGCCGTGAAGGTTCCGCTTGACAGCTGGCCTCGACGAAGTAACATTCTCGGACTAACTGCTGTAGCTTGTCCCCCATTTGTGCATTGATGATGTAGAGGGCACTTAGTTGCGTGCTGGGCTGGATCAAGTGCTTATCAACTCAGGCCATGTCCACCATATCTATCTGAGAGATATCGACCAAATCTCTCTCATCCTTTTCTTTCAGATCGAGCGAGATCTGTTCCACATTCATTTGTATCAATGTTTCTGCGTCACCTCCATTGTCCATACCCAACAACTTGCCATCTATAGAATTGAAGGCTTCTTCTAATGCATTGGTTACCTTTTGGGCTTGTTCCTTGCCCAGGGCAATGTTGTGCTCCCAATCCTTCAACATAATATTACCTCTGGGTTGTTCTGGAATGGCGAGCCCGGGAGAACCTGTTGAAACTCTGTTATTCGTGGCTATCACCACCTCCTAGAAGGCGACCCGAGCCGCTTCAGCATCCCTGTCTCTGACAGTCAGGTTCTCGGAAACCTGATTCATCAACAGACAATTTTCTCGGATCGCTCCCACTTTGGCGAGAAAATGCTGTTGTGCATAAGAGATTCTGTTCTGAATCTCGACCGCTTAGGATTTAAACCCCTCAACGTCGATCATCTTGCTTACGGTGACCTCTACCTGAGCTTGCAACTCTGCAATCATAGTTCTTTGTTGGCCCACCTGTATCCGATCGTCTCGGACCACTAGATGTGCTTGTTCGAGCTTGGTTTTAAGCACCTCTATCTCATTTTTATCAGCCAGTCGAGCCAGTTCTATCTCTGCGCTCACCTGGCCTTGAGCATTTTCTGTGGCTGAGGCCAATCTAGCCTCGAGAGTCCTGATCAGGCGATTTTCCCTGTTGAGTTGGTTCTTTAAAAGCCCGATCGAAACTTGATTCGCCGATGCATACACTCCTAGCGTCCCTGCGATCTCAGTGGCGAATTGCTCATTCTTTTTATTCTTTCTGTCGATCATGACTTTGTATTTCTTAGCGGTCGACTCTCCCTCCTGGTAGAATTCCCTCTTTACTACCACTTTTCTCTTTTTATCAAAGAAAAACTCGTTCAGAGGAAGTTCCTCTGCTCTTATGGGCCTCAGTTCCTCATTGAAAATCCATCATTCTTCTATATTTCCTTGCGTTGACTGCAAGGGGGTGACAGAAGTGATGGGTTCCCCGATTTGTTTCGCTGATTTTCCTGGGGTGTCGACCGGGTCCTGCTTCTTCGGAGGTTCAGGGGTCTTTGTCTCAGTTTCCAGATTTTGTTTCATTGGCAGGTCCGGAGTCTGTGCCTCTGCTTCGGGCTTCTTTGTTTGTTTCCCCTCGTCCTGGTGTTTTCCCGAGTCAAGAGATGCATCTTTAGGGCCTTCAGTATCCTTTGGTTCCGTCTTGGAAACGCCCGGACTTCCTCCTCGCAACACAGCGGGAAGACAACTTCGTCTGTGTCCCTGAAATTTCAATACAGAGGCTGTGTCTTCGGGTACTAAGGATCGGATCTGAGCTAACACTTCCTCATAAGACCTCGCCCCTCGGAAAATGTCATCCGGGGGTGAAATCTCATGTTCAAACCTCTTTAGCCTACAATTATCTAAATGGTTGCTCACAACTCTCTGAGGATCATGTTTTTTATACTCAATGGAGACCAAATTCAGGTCATCCATGGCTGCAGCCTCGACTTTGGCATGCCCGAAATCCAATAAAAAATAAGAATTTAACCGAATGGGAAAAGACGGCCACACCTTCTTTGAAGATCCTTTGAGTTCTTTACTCACCTCGCCAATCACTGTTTGTCGGGCGACCTCGCGACAAGCCAGCTTGTCGGGGATGAACAATGGTAGTGCAAGCGGGGGAATGGCAGCCCCGAACACTTTGAAGTAGGAAAACTTTGCCTCCACGTACCAGTCCTCTATACCACTCAGATTCACAACAATGCTGTCCGAGATACGAGGTGGTGGGTGACAAAAAATGACGATATGCAGGGGCACCATAACCCAGTTGAAAATTTCGTATATGAAATTGTCCGCTTTATTTTCCCACAGTTTGTCGTGATACACATGTACTGGTTTTTCTTGGGCTGGATTCCAAGCCCAGCTCATCAAGGGGAATGGTGTCATGGAACATACCGCGTTCATAATATATGTAGACATGAAAAATGAGGACGGTCTCCCACTTGCCTTCTGCTCCCGATACTCTGTGACCCGGTTGGCCAAACTGTCCGAGAGTATCTTTGCCCAATTAAACGAGCAACCTTTTGCGACCCAAAACATGAGAGGCACCCACGCAATGAAGAAATGCGATGTGTCCTTTCTCTCAAATAATCGGCACGTCATCATGGCCACATACTTGTACTGTGGCTCCAGCGAAGCAATTGAATAAACGCCCTGGTCATTTGCTCTGAATTTCGCGGAGCGCGAAACCCAATCCTTTATCAAACCGAGCATAGTTTTATCATATTGTGTGCACTCCTTCTCTTTGAACTCCTCCAGGAATTCAGCACCATACGTGTATTCAGATGTCGTCGGGAGCTTATACATGGTTTGGATATGCTCCGGCCTAAAAGTCCCGACCGTGACCCGCTGGTCGTTCATGATAGTTTTGGTGGGTAGGTCTATGTGATCCAACGCCCATCGGATCATATCATAATATGGGAGTAACCGTGGTCTGGTTGCTACCCTGTGCATTCCGGATTGAACAACTATCTTGTATTTGGTGTTCAGGTCTTCCTTTTCATTGTCGTCTGAGTCTGAATAATTCATCAACTCCGATTGCAGAATGTCTGAAACAAACGACCAGCTAGGGACCGAGTCGACACTCTGGGGCGAAGTGTCGGAGACATTATCCGAGCCTTGTCCTGTGACCTCGACATTCGCCTTTGCTGCTTTCCGTGGAGCCATAGCTGAAGCTTGCGTTTTCACCCTTCTGCGATAGAACTGCGTATACATGCAGAAATTAGTTCACTCGGAAATGACGAGCTCTACGTGCTTATGAAAATGCGTTAGTTATAATAAAATGAAAACTCTTATATATATTTGAAAATTCGGTACTTTTCGAAATAAGCCTGTCAAATCATAATTAGAAACAAATTTATTGCGTTAAATCCGATCTTATATGCGTGGATTTACCCTATTTTCCCATAAATGTCATAAATTTCTGGCGGTTTGACAGTCAGTCGAAGTAGGGAGAGAGATGGCTACCTCGAGAAACGTGCAGGCCTCGGGGCGCGGGATATATCTTGCCTTATCTTAAATTATCAAATCTTACCAACGTTAATCAATTCCTCGCCGTTCGCTACTTCGTGTATTTTCTTTTAACATTTTGAGTCCCGAACTCGCGAGATCGCGATGACGGATTTTGGCTTAATTAACAGTAATCGCGGTTTGGAGCATCATTAATTTTATAATCAATATATTCGCCATATCGCAACTTGGAACTTCGAAGACAAGTTTCTGGGAGATTAGTATGCCGAGTTGCGAAACTGCGAGATGGTGATAATTAAGACTCAATTAAGGGGAATAAAATCTTAGATTAGGCGATTAATTAATCATGCTATAATTACGTCGCGACTTCGTGAGTCGGGGCTTTAGATGCCGTAACTTTCGAAAAGATAGTGCTGAGTGGCGAAATGCCGAGAACAGATTTTAACCATGGTTAGCCTTTTTGCCTTTAATCTTTGACCAGGGTTAGCCCGAAAGAACCTCGTGTTCTCGGCTCTCGGAGCTGTAAAAATAAAAATTCGAACTTAGCAAACGCCGAGGCGCGAAACCCCGACGATGTCTAATCACTAAGTTAAAATATTTTACCCTGGTTACTGTCTTGAGTGAAAATTTAAAACGACTTCGCCGTTTCGTGACTCGGGACGTGTGAATTCATGGGTTATAGTATCTAACTTGCGAGATCCCGAAGTAAAACAAAGAGAGCGACATTCTTACGAAAGTGGATTTGTTTCGAGAGTAGAAAAGCATCGCTGCTTACGTAATAAGGTTGCATAGTTTTCAAAGTCTCTGGGGAAAAAATCAAAAGACCATCTTTAGATTTCAAGTATAAAAAAAAATGAAAATTGTGAAGGGTAAAAATAAAACAAGGGCGGCTCCAACATAGGCTCCAACTAGGGATCCCGCCTTTCTGTGAGGCGGGAAGAACAATAGACCACGTGCCAATATTGGGTAAATGGAGTCAAAAGTTCAAACATACGGAAAAATTCCAAGGAAAAAGGATCGAAGGGGGGAAAAGACTTCGTTTTTTACCTCGAGAAGTTTTTTTTTTCAAAATCAGATACTCTTTCCAAACACAGCTATAGTCCCTTTCACAATTTTCCCTTTCCCACTACTAACTTTGGGTATGTTTTAAGATAGTTGAAACGACCCTAGGAGACTCAACAGATCTTGTGGCTCTCGACTTGCATCAAAAGAATGAGATTATATATTTTTTAATCGGGAAGTCCCGTCTGAATTTGGGACGTGGATCAGGTTTTTAGAAAGTATTGGTTACCAGAGTAGAGTGATATTCATGTATAACAGCCTTACAGATATCTCAGACATTGCTTCACTGCCAGCGAGCCTGTTCAGTACCCCAGTGAAGTTATTTGGCCCCTTTTACTGAATTTCCTTTCACCACTTCGGAAATTATTTATGCATTTAAATGCTAAGACGAGGAATAGACCTTTGAATTCAATAAGAGGTGAGTGCAGAGAAGCTACCGTGGAAAGTCGGGGAGAAGCGTCACAGATTTGGCGAAGCGGCGAATGAGTCTCGTGGAGGCACTTATTCATTTCACATAACCATAAAAAGGAGAACGGACAGACGAAATCTTTAGATGAGATTTCACGAAGTTCCGAGAGCCGTTAGATCTTCCAGAGGCACGAGGTAGTTACAACGCAAGGGCGGAAAGGATTCAAAGCTTAGGAGGGGCAGCACCGTTGATCCAAGTCGGTCAGGTCCGTTGGATTATTCACGAGATCGCCTATTGGGACCTCGTGAGAAAAGTGTCCAAAGTTTGGTAAAGAGAATCGTGATATTACGATACGTGAAATCTCGGTGACCACGAGAACGGTGTGGGGCCACAGGAGTTGGTAAGCGGACAAGTGGCACATCGCATGTCGGGATCTCGTGGGTGGAAAGGCTGAGGATTTGGTGTTAAAAGTCATGAAGCGCGAGGACACGAAGCGACGAAGTGGAAAGAGGAATAGGAGCCGTCCATTTGAGGAGGACAGGTGGCAGAGGTCGAGAGATCTCGCAAACTCAGGAGTTCGCAGAGTGAAAGCCCAAGTATTGGGTACTCCAAGTCACGAAGCGGCGAAGTGGCGAGAGGACTAGGAGCCGTCCATCTGAGGAGGACAGGTGGCAGAGATCTAGAGGTCTCGCAAACTCGGGAGTTCGCAGGGTGAGAGCCCAAGTATTGGGTACTCAAAGTCACGAAGACGGGAGGAGCGAGAAGAAGAATAGCTGTTGGATCTGGACCATAGGAGAACCGTCAGATCTGCACATGGGATCGTGTATCGGGGTCTCACGAGAAAAGACTTGAGGATTTGGCCATGGAGATCGTGATATTGCGATAAGAGATATTCCGACCGTTGGAGGACAGTGTGGGCCATAGCGAAGCCGGCGAGTGGAGTACAGGTGGCACGAAGCCATCAGGATCTCACTGCAAGAAGTCCCGAGTATTGGCATTAGGATTCGCGATCTCGCGAAGTCTGAAGTCTTGGCGAGATCAAGGACCATTGAAAAGTCAACTCACGTGCGCATCGACATCTCGGCGCATCGGGTATTGGGAGTTGGAAAACCAAGTGCTTGATATAGCGAGTTGCGAAATCGCGATAGGATAAGTCGCGATAGGAGAAGGGTGAGGTCAACATTGAATTACATAGGCGCTCGGGGACTCGCAAGATTCACACCCGACCACTAGCCTTTGGACTCGTGAAGTCGCGAGTTCCGACTTCCCGATAAGTAGAAGGAGGGAAGTCGCACGAAAGAATCTGTGGGTAGATATTTCCCGATAGGGAAATAGAAGAGCCTGGAAGTTCTTCGGGCCGAGAAGAAGAAGAAGATCCTGTGAGCGGACGTGCCCTGGGTGGCGCGCCCTGCATCACTAGGTGGGGGCAATCATTTCTAAATTTCCTTTCACCACCTGTCTTATAATTTATTTTTTGTGCGCGAAGATGGGGGCAATCAGTTTATATCAGGGCTGATATCCGTGTAATATTTTGTATCAGAGGTCTGTCAACTTACTTTGATTACTCGGTGCCAATCTTCCCTTGACCCTCACAACACCTTCGTTCTTAGGGAGACAGGGAAAATAATTTTTAAGAGGCATCCCGTTTGAGCAAGCTTTTGATTCTTCCGATGCTGTTGAAAAAACCTAGGAAGGTTAGGATCGCTCTAAACGTTCCTTCGCTTAGCAGGGGATCAAGTAGTCATGGAGGCCCACTTTCTTTCCACAATCTGTTTTGAGACTCAGGAGGCTAAAACAAAAAACTTTTATTCCTTCGTAACTAAATGAAATATGGCAACTTGTCAAAAGTTAGACCCGAAAACAGGCATGACACAAGGCAGTGATTCATTGATTGAAAATACAGAAGGTCAAAACAGTTCGAGACTGGCTCTCGTAGATCTTTTGGAGACGGTTACTTTTTACAGACTGCTTTTAGATTTAGTGTATCATTCAAATTATTTTAAATCAAAGGTTATCAAGCCAAGCAATAATCTTGTTATCTAACAATTTAGCCGATATTGCAATTTGAATGATGTTATGGACAGTCTTTCATATCATGTGTATTGAGAAAGCCTACCTTTACCTTTTCTTTTCAATTTCCTTGTGCACTATGAAACTACTTTTAGGTATCACCTGTTTCATGCCGATTTATTTCTGACACTGCTTTGTGAATTACTTCTCCTGCTAGCTTTTCAAGCAGTTGGAATCCTGTAAAAAAAAAAGGCAAATACGAACTTTATTCAAAATATGTCTAAAAATCATGAACGAAAGCAAACAGAAAACCAAAAAGGGTAATGTTTTAAATAAAAATGCATGTATGTACACGAATATATATATACATTTTTTTTTTTTAATTTTTTAATTTTTTTTATGTGGCAACTTTTATGTCATGTAATGTTTCAGATATCGCCCGTTGACATGGGCGCTGAGGACTTCTCCGTCGATGTTTTCCAGCAAGAAGGAATTTTTTCCTTCTGGAGCTGAGACCCTGAATGGTCCATACCAAAGGTAGTCAAATTTACCATGCTTCGCAACTTCCTGTACTAAGTCACCTGGAAGGAATTCCTTGTCCTTTGCCTTGAGATCGAACAATGCTTTCATTTCATCCTGGTACTTCTGCATTTTTTCATCCACTTCCACTCTATGCTGTTGAACCTCGATCAACTGGTTAATCCTCCTGGTTACATGATTGGGTTCTTCGTTTTGATCCTGCCATAACTTCATTACTGGCAGTGCTAAGTTAATAGGTAGAACCGCCTTTGTCCCATAGACCATTTGAAACGAAGAAATGTCGATAGACCTTTTAGTGCTGATGTGGTTTGCCCATAATGCGTACTTCAAGTGCACATGCCAGGATCTTTTATTTCATCCAGTACTTTCTTAATTATGTTTACCAGGCTCTTGTTGGATGATTCAGCCAACCCGTTTCCCTGGGGGTAATAAGTAGTGGAATGGATGAGAACGATATTATACTTCTGACAGAAGTTGATCATAGCCATGGACTTGAAAGCCTGGGCATTATCGGTAACAATCTTTCGGGGACACCCGAATCTTGACAAGATATTATCTTCCAAGAAGTCGATCACCACCGAGTCTGTTGCCCTTTTGGTTGGAATGGCTTCCACCCACTTAGTAAAATAATCCGTGGCTGTCAAGATCCACTTATGCTGAGCACTGGAATGAGGATTAATTTCCCCTATGAAGTCTAGACCCCATTGTTGAAATGGAGCTTCAGTTTTGACTGGAACGAGTGGTAGTGCAGGGAGTTTCTGTTTACCAGTGAATATTTGACAAGGGTTGCATGCGCGTACTTTGGCATTGACATCTAAAAATAGTTTCGGCCAATAGTATCCAGCCCTCAAAATCTTATAGGCTGTGGCTCTCCAAGCATGGTGTCCTCCACAGACTCCTTCATGAAATTCTTCTATAACCTATGGAGTTTCCGACTCAACCAAACAGACTAGTAGGAACCCGAGTGGATCCTTCCAGTATAACTGATTTTCGGCGATGCAATATTTAACAGCATGGAGTTTTAAAGTTCTGCATTTGGCTGGTGATAGTTCATTTGGGCATTTCAGATTTAACAAGTAGAACACTATGTATTTATACCAGCCTAACGATATGAACTTTTCCTCGACCTTACTTGGATCTGTTTGGTCATCTGGCTCGTGCAGGTGTGTATCTCCGTCTTCTTCTTGCAGGCAGTTAATATCTAGAGCTCTAAGATTCGACTCAGCTAAGAGTTTGGCCAGACCCTGCCCCTTTATCAATTTAGTCGGCTTGACTTCCAGATCGAACTCTTGTATTTTAGCGAGCCATCGCCCTCTTTTTCCGTCGCTGTCCGGCTGTACCAATATGTCTTTTACAGAACTGGTGGGCACATATGCGATTATTTTTGAATGTAGCACATAGGTTCTAAATGATTTCAATGCTTTTACCATTGCATATGCTTGTTTTTCCATTATGTCATATTTCAGTTCTGCATCTCAGAGGCTTTTGCTAAAAAACGCTATCGGCTGTTCGAACCCTTCTTCATTTGTCTGCAAGAGTACTGCGGTGATGGTATGTTCATAAGCAAAAGAGAAAATGAGAAAATCCTTCAAATAATCCGGACTTTCTAACACAGCTGCCTCGCTTATAACTTTTTTAATATGCGCGAATGATGCCCTGGCCTCGGTGGTCCAATTTATCCCGCTATCCTTCTTCAACATTCCTGTAATCAGTTTGACAATCTCAACGAAATTGGGAATGAACCTTCGTAGAAAATTTATCTTTCCTAAGAATGATTGAATTTCTTTTATATTTCTCGGGATAGTGATAGTATCTATCGCTTCAATCCTCTTAGGATCAATCCTGATTCCTTCCTTAGATACGACATGGCCCAGAAACTTACCTTCCCGCATAGCGAAATGAGATTTCTTGGGGTTCAGGGATAGGCCAAACCTGCGACACTTTTTGAAAGTCTGCTTTAGATGCATCAAATGTTCCTCATCAGTTTTAGAGAAAACCGTCAGATCGTCGAGGTAAATAACTACGAACTTGTCCCTTTCACCCACGAAAGTGATGTCCATAGCTCGTTGGAAAGTGGCCCCTGCATTCATCAAACCAAAAGGCATTTTGTCATACATGAAAGTACCCCAGGGCGTCGTGAAAGCAGTTTTTTCCCTGTCTTGTTTGTTCATAGCGATCTGATTGTAACCAGAGAAACCATCTATAATAGACATTCGATTAGCTCCAACAACCTTTTCTAAAACATGGTCCATCTTGGGCAGCGGGTAATTATCTTTGAGAGACGACTTGTTTAAATTTTGGAAATCCACACACAGTCTGATTTCCCCATTCTTTTTCCTGACTGGGACTAGGTTAGCTACCCAGTCAGAGTATCTCAAAGGTACGATTATTTTTGCATCCAAGAGTTTTTTAACTTCCTTTTCTATCATGGGTAACAGAATGGGGTGAATTTGCCTAAACGGTTTGACCCCAGGTTTCAAAGGTATCTTGTGATCAATAATGGAAGTGTCATATGTTTTCAATTCATCATAGGACCAGGTGAAAACATCTTTATATTGTCTGAGCAAGTCTTTGTACTTAACTTTCGCTTTGGGAGGGAGGAATTTCTATGTTTTTACAATTCGAGATTCTTTTTCGGTTCCTATATCACAGTCTTCCACTTCCTCTGGTTGAGGCTGCAAAGTGGACTTTACAGGTACATCGTTCTGATCAAAGAGTCTTTCCAAAGGAATCAATCCTTTGGGAATCTGATTGCTTTTAAGGACCAACATACGATGATCCACAATTTTTTCTCGGAAGACTTCAGGTTCCTCTCCTTCTTGCATGATCCACCTAGAATCATTCTGATTCTCCTGGTCAGCGTGATTATCAGAGAATTCTCCTACTGCTGTGAGGAATTTTTTAATTTGTTCATCGTCTTCGAAGACTTGCCAGTGTCGGATATTTTCCGGTATGGAAGGCTTATATTTGATTTCGATGTGGTACTTCAATTTGAAGGTCGTGGGAGGGGAGAAGGTTGAAGCTGCCTTTGCCAACACATCAACATGCATATTCTCTGCGCGAGGGGTAAAATGGATATTAACGGATGAGAAATTTTTTTCCATGAGATCCCAAATGCAATTTCTGTATGCTCTTAGTCTGGGATGCCTGGCTAGGTATTGTCGGTTTACTTGTTTTACTATCAATTCTGCATCACCATACACCTCCAAGTTTTTTATATTTAGCTTTTTGGCAGCCTCTAATCCTAAGATCAATGCTTCATACTCGCACACATTATTAGTGTAATCTATGTCCCACTGTAAATGGTATGAGAAAGGAACAATGAACTTACCCTCAGGTGCCACCAAAAGCACTCCAGCACCAGCCCCTTCAGAAGACGAAGCACCGTCAAAATACATTTTCTAGATACCGGTATTACACAGATCTTCTGTCACGGGATTTAACTCTTCTTGCTTTGTATCAATTTCCTCCAGGCAATCATCCAGACCATCATCAAAAGACAGGATGCAATTCCCCAAATCTTGGTCTGCAATGTAAATAGGGAAGTTGTGCGGGTTTTGAGGATCACTGACCGTATATGCTAGTCTTGTCTCTCTGTATAAACGAGTGAAATGACCACCGAAAACAAGGATTGTGGCATAAGTCATGTCTAAGTGAAGAGAACCTCCCAACTTGGCCCCCCAGGACCTAGATAACAACATGCCGTACTTAGGGGGAATATCGACGATAACCACATCCATCAGGATACTTTTAACAGGGACCTGATCCAGGGTAACTACCAGATCCTTTATCATCCCCATGCATTTAACCTTCCTCGAATCAAAGGAGTACAGATTTCCATAAGGTCTTGTGATCTGGAGGCCTAGCTTCTCCATTATAATCTTGGGCATAACATTATGGGAAGCTTCGGAGTCTAACATACAATTATGCAACAACTGATCATGTATATTCAGAGTGATATAGAAGGGAGCGATATTGTCTTTGGACCCTTCAAAGTGGGGCCCGAAAGTGATGTTAGGTCTATCATCTTCCAAGTTTATAACATCAGACTGGATTTCTAGCTCGGAGACACCTATCATTTTGGTAATTTGCTTGCGATAAACTGGGTTTTTCGGTAATTCCACCAATGGGATTGGTATCTTAATTTTGTTTAACTCATTTTCAAAACTGAAAGCTCCACTCACCTTGTTTGTTTCTCCGGTTGAGGCTTCCGAATTCTTTCTTTCTGACTTATTTGTCTGGACAGACTTATCATTCATGGTCCTAGTTGCAGACGTGGCTTTACTTACGGGTTCAACTGGCTGTGTTTGAGTTCCAACTTTTTCTACCTCAGACTCTTGAGTGCTTACTCTTCTAGTTTTCTTGTTGGGTAGTGGGGTCTCGTCCGAAGCAGGCTCATAAGCTTGACCTCTCTGAAGGATTTTCTTGGGTTGAATTGTTGAGGTAGGTTTACTCTTAGATCTCAGGTTGTACCCAGGTTGAAACTCAACTATCATTAACTCAGTTTCTGGTTGGGATTTGCGGTTCTCAGTGTGATCACCTTCTTCGCTCTCATTTGGCGTCTCAGACACATTCAGAGACTTTTCGTAGTCTTCGCGAGTCATATATGGTTGACTACAGTCACCACCGAAGTTTGTGACGTCATTATCTGAATCCTCAAAGTCTTAAAAATCGTTAGCTCCTATAAAATTTTCATTCTTCAAGGGAGCTTGTATCTTTTGATCTTCCTTTTTTATTGGTCTTTGTTGATTAGGAGGGTTTTGATTTTTTCTGAAATCTTTTTTGGGGTAAGAGTCAGACTTGGCCTGCTCGAGTTCCATCCGGGTTATTTTATTTGAAAATTCTTTAATCACTCTATCCATGTCGTCCACCCTATCGTCTGAGGATCTATTGGACCTTGAAGGGCCAACTAGCTCTCTATAGCGCTTGGTATCTCGGCTTCTAGTCTCTACTCTAGCCTTAAGTTTACCTGAAGCCATCATGTTAGATTCTATCTCTACCGCATCGTCCTGCATACGGTTTAAGGTGGCTCCCCTTCGTTCTCGCAAAAGTAATGCAAAATCCTGCTCGAAAGCTTCGGCGAAAGTCACTTTGGCCGCGGGTTGAGATGGTTTGACTTCAGCTGGGATTTTATTGTACAGTTTGTTGAATCTCAGAATGAATTCCATGACTGTTTCTGAGTTCTTTTTCTTCAAAGACCCGAATTCGGTTAGATAATAGAGATGGTCTTTTCGCTCGCCCCATTGTCTGAGGAAAGCATCTTCCAAAGCATCATATGACGGGATAGAAGTTGCGGGTAGACTCTGAAACCAAGTTCAGACCTGACCTTCAAAAGTTTGGACAAGGAGTCTCGAATATACATCCTCGTGCTTGGCACCGCAGAGATCTACGAATTGGTCGAACAAATTAATATGTTCAACAACGGTCAAATCTCCCTCCCCGTTGAATTTCGGTAAGTTCTTTATATAGTTTTTTGGAAGATCATGTAGGGGGACTGGCAACACTAAAGGAGCGTATCGGGCTGCAACTTTCGCAAAAACTCTGGGAGGGGGGGGAGGCCCTTGACCTCCACCTCCTCCTTGAGGGACTCCTCCTCCACCTCCTCCACCTCCTCCAAACCCTCCTCCTCCTCCTATAAACCCTCCACCTCCTCCTCCGGTGGCTGCCATCATTGCTTGTTGAAAGTTATAAAGGGGGTTTTCAAAAAATAAAAGGGAAACTTTCTTTTCTTCGCGGAGAGGAGACTTTGATGAGGAAAGATCAGGAACGCGAGGAGTTGGTTCCTCGGACCTGCGAGAGATGGAATCGGGAAAACCGACAGGTGTGAGAAACGAGTGTGTAACACACTCTTCAGGAGTTGGAGAAGTCGGGAAATTCAACTGAATATAAGATGGAATTTCAAAAGCCGACGAACCTTCAAGAGGGTCCTTTCCCCTCTGTATCAAGGGGACTGTTGGATGAATTTCACTCTTAATTTCGGAGCAGATTGGCGTTGAAAGTTTAGCGTCAAAGTAAGGACTGAGCGAGGTCGAGAGTTCGTAAGGACTCTCAGCCTTCAGTGATGGGATTTCAAGTTGGTAAACTACATCGGTTGGCTTAAAAGAGCCTCTCGCCTTTGGAATTTTTTCAGGATCGGAAACTGGCGTAATCTTCTCACCATCTAGGTTTTGTCTGGTATTCCTTCGACCGAATGCCAGTTTATTTCTTCGTGGAGTTGCCAAGTGAAAGATAAAAAGCCTTAAAAGGTGTGTACTCTTTGTTCACTATCAAAGGGTAACACTTTCAACGAAAAACAAATGTCGTTTTCCCAGGGAAAAAGATTTCGTAACTTCGCTCCCTGGCAACGTCGCCAGAAATATGTTGTTCCTGAGTCTGTACTTAAGGCTCGAAAGTACAGTGTCAAGGCATCCAAAAGTGGTTAGGATATGGAGAAGGGAAGACGTCAACCTTCAGAGAAATAAACTAGGGGATATTTCTTCGTTGGGGTTGCCTGGCTTCGAACTGTTCCTGAATAGTTATGTCTCGTTCAATGGCTGCCCATGATTGTTCAAGTTCGGCTTGATTAGTTGCTGTTTTAAGGATAGTGTTGAAAAGGTTTAAAGCAATGTGTGTTTGGTTCAATAACCCCGGTTCAACATTGGGTTGAGTTGGTGTGGAAACTGTCATGGAGGAACAACACAGATAGGGAAAAACTTAAAAAAAAAAGGTTGAGTGCTGTCTTAGTTAAGTCTTGTAAAAGAGAACTTATGGTTGCAGAATTAAATATGGATGCAAATCTAAGGCTCGTTCCTGTAACTGTATTATATTTTAGTAAAATGTGCGAGATGGGAGAAAAACATTTAGCCATTTACAGTGTAAGGTTCCTACCAGGGGAAAATCTCACGACATAAACGGGAGAAGAAAATATGTAAGAAAATAACCAATGTAACAAAGAATATATGTAGAATTCCGAAACTGCAGATTGGTCTTACACAACTGATATCTGGTGCAGAGGAAAGGCAATAAACAATTACAGAAAACCCAAATTCATTCGTTATAGTAGTGGTAGTACTAAAGTATAACGAAGCACATCAATTATGAATATGAATTGAAAATGAAAAATGAGGAACAAAAAAGCAAACTTGTAATACAAAAGTGACGGAATTGAGAATCTCGGATCCGCTTGTATTAAATCTCAATGCAAAAAACTCTATTACAAAATCTCAAAAAGGGTCCAGCCCTGTTTATTTCTCTCTGGGGTATATTTATACAATTTCTGCAAAGCAGGTAGAATCTCAATAGTCGCAAAAATTTCAGTTACGACAGAGGAGAGAGCAATCACTCCATCCCCCCTATTCTATCTTCACTTAGTGCCAGGTGTTCGTCTTCGCGCGGACTCGGTGCAGGCGATGCATCTTTCGACAAGTTGAGATACGATCCGTGAAGGTTCCGCTTGACAGTTGGCCTCGACGAAGTAACATTCTCGGGCTAACTGTTGTAGCTTGTCCCCCATTTGTGCATCAATGATGTCGAGGGCACTTATTTACGCGCTGGGCTGGATCAAGTGCTTATCAACTCGGGCCATGTCCACCATATCTATCTGAGAGATATCGATCGAATCTCTCTCATCCTTTTATTTCAGATCGAGCGAGATCTGTTCCACATTCATTTGTATCAATGTTTCTGCGTCGCCTCCACTGTCCATACCCAACAACTCGCCATCTATAGAATTGAAGGCTTCTTCTAATGAATTGGCTACCTTTTGGGCTTGTTCTTTGCCTAGGACAATGTTGTGCTCCCAATCCTTCAACAAAATATTACCTCTGGTTTGTTTTGGAATGGAGAGCCTGGGAGAACCTGCTGAAACTCTGTTATTCGTGGCTATCACCGCCTCCTGGAAGGCGAACCGAGCCGCTTCAACATCCCTCTCTCTGACAGTCAGGTTCTCGGAAACCTGATTCATCAACAGACAATTTTCTCGGATCGCTCCCACTTTGGCGAGCAAATTCTGTTGTGCAGAAGAGATTCTGTTCCGAATCTCGACCGCTCGAGATTTAAACCCCTCGACGTCGATCATCCTGCTTACGACGATCTCTACCTGAGCCTGCAACTCTGCAATCATAGTTCTTTGTTGGCCCGCCTGTATCCGACCGTCTCGGACCACTAGATGTGCTTGTTCGAGCTTGGTTTTAATCACCTCTATCTCATTTTTATCAGCTAGTCGGGCCAGTTTTATCTCTGCGCTCACCTGGACTTGAGCATTTTCTGTGGCCGAGGCCAATCTGGCCTCGAGAGTCCTGATTAGGTGATTTTTCCTATTGAGTTGGTTCTTTAAAATCCCGACCGAAACTTGATTCGTCGATGCATACGCTCCTAGCGTCCCTACGATCTCAGTGGCGAATTGCTCATTCTTTTTATTCTTTCCGTCGATCATGACTTTGTATTTCTTAGCGGTCGACTCTCCCTCCTAGTAGAATTCGCTCTTTACTACCGCTTTTCTCTTTTTATCTAAGAAAAACTCGTTCAGAGGAAGTTCCTCTGCTCTTATGGGCCTCAGTTCCTCATTGAAAATCCATCCTTCTTCTATATTTCATTGCGTCGACTGCAAGGGGGTGACAGAAGTGATGGGTTCCCCGATTTGTTTCGCTGATTTTCATGGGGTGTCGACCGGGTCCTGCTTCTTCGAAGGTTCAGGGGTCTTTGTCTCAGTTTCCGGATTTTGTTTCTTTGGCGGGTCCGGAGTTTGTGCCTCTGCTTCGGGCTTCTTTGTTTGTTTCCCCTCATCCTGGTGTTTTCCCGAGTCAAGAGCTGCATCTTTAGGGCCTTCAATATCCTTCAGTTCCGTCTCGGAAATGCCCAGACTTCCTCCTCGCAACACAACGGGAAGACAACTTCGTCTGTGTTCCTAAAATTTCAATACAGAGGCCGTGTCTTCGGGTGCTAAGGATCGGATCCGAGGTAGCACTTCCTCATAAGACCTAGCCCCTCTGAAAATGTCATCCGGGGGTGAAATCTCATGTTCAAACCTCTTTAGCCCACAATTAGCTAAATGTTTGCTCACAACTCTCTGAGGATCATGTTTTTTATACTCAATGGAAACCAAATTCAAGTCTTCCAGGGCTGTAGCCTCGACTTTGGCATGCCCGAAATCCAATAAAGAATAAGAATTTATCCGAATGGGAAAAGACGACCACACCTTCTTTGACGATCCTTTGAGTTCTTTACTCACCCCGCCAATCACTGTTTGTCGGACGACCTCGCGACAAGCCAGCTTGTCGGGGATGAACAATGGTAGTGCAAGCGGGGAAACGACAGCCTCGAACACTTTGAAGTAGGAGAACTCTACCTCCACGTACCGGTCCGCTATACCACTCAGATTCGCAGCAATGTTGTCCGAGATACGAGGTGGTGGGTGACCAAAAATGGGGATATGCAGGGGCACCATAACCCAGTTGAAAATTTTGTATATGAAATTCTCTGCTTTATTTTCCCATAGTTTGTTGTGATACACATGTACGGGTTTTTCTTGGGTTGGATTCCAAGCCCAGCTCATCAAGGGGAATGGTGTCATGGAACATACCGTGTCCATAATATATGCAGACATGAAAAATGAGGACTGTCTTTCACTTGCCTTCTGCTCCCGATACTCTATGACCCGGTTGGCCAAACTGTCCGAGAGAACCTTTGCCCAATTAAACGAGCAACCTTCTCCGACCCGAAACATGAGAGGCACCCACATAATGAAGAAATGCGATGTGTCCTCTCTTCCAAATAATCGACACGTCATCATGGCCACATACTTGTACTGTGGCTCCAGCGAAGCGATTGAATAAACGCCCTGGTCATTTGCTCTCAATTTCGCGGAGCACGAAACCCAATCCTTTATCAAATCGGGCATGGTTTTATCATATTGTGTGCACTCCTTCTCTTTGAACTCCTCCAGGAATTCAACACCATACGTGTATTCAAATGTCGTTGGGAGATTATACATGGTTTGGATATGCTCCGGCCTAAAAGTCCCGACCGTGACCCGCTGGTCGTTCATGATAGTTTTGGTGGGTATGTCTATGTGATCGAATGCCCATCGGATCATATCATAATATGGGAGCAACTGTGGTCTGGTTGCTACCCTGTGCATTCCGGATTGAACAACTATCTTGTATTTGGTGTTCAGGTTGTCCTTTTCATTGTCGTCTGAGTCTGAATAATTCACCAACTCCGATTGCAGAATGTCTGAAACAAACGACCAGCTAGGGACCGAGTCGACACTTCGGGGTGAAGTGTCGGAGACATTATCCGAGCCTTGTCCTGTGACCTCGACATTCGCCTTTGCTGCTTTCCGTGGAGCCATAGTTGAAGCTTTCATTTTCTCCCTTCTGCGATAGGACTGCGTATACATGCAGAAATTAGTTCACTCGGAAATGACGAGCTCTGCGTGCTTATGAAAATGCGTTAGTTATAATAAAATGAAAACTCTTATATATATTTGAAAATTCAGTACTTTTCGAAATAAGCCTGTCAAATCGTAATTAGAAACAAATTTATTGCGTTAAATCCGATTTTATATGCGTGGATTTACTTTATTTTCCCATAAATGTCATAAATTTCTGGCAGTTTGACAGTCAGTCGAAGTAGGGAGAGAGATGGCTACCTCAGGAAACGTACAGGCCTCGGGGCGCGGGATATATCTTGCCTTATCTTAAATTATCAAATCTTACCAACGTTAATCAATTCCTCGCCGTTTGCTACTTCGTGTATTTTCTTTTAACATTTTGAATCCCCAACTTGCAAGATCGCGAGGACCGATTTTGGCTTAATTAACAGTAATCGCGATTTGGAGCATCATTAATTTTATAATCAATATATTCGCCATATCGCAACTCGAAACTTCAAAGACAAGTTTCTGGGAGATTAGTATGCCGAGTCGCGAAACCACGAGATGGCGATAATTAAGACTCAATTAAGGGGAATAAAATCTTAGATTAGACGATTAATTAATCATGCTATAATTACGTCGCGACTTCGTGAGTCAGGGCTTTAGATGCCGTAACTTTCGAAAAGATAGTGCCAAGTGGAGAAACGCTGAGAACAGATTTTAACCATGGTTAGCCTTTTTGCCTTTAATCTTTGACCAGGGTTAGCCCGAAATAACCTTGTGTTCTCGGCTCTCTGAGCTGTAAAAATAAAAATTCAAACTTGGCGAACGCCGAGGCGCGAAACCCCGACGACGTCTAATCATTGAGTTAAAAGATTTTACCCTGGTTACTGTCTTGAGTGAAAATTTAAAACGACTTCACCGTTTCGTGACTCAGGACGTGTGAATTCATGGGTTATAGTATCCGACTTGCGAGATCCCGAAGTAAAACAAAGAGAGCGACATTCTTACGAAAGTGGATTTGATTTGAGAGTAGAAAAGCATCGCTACTTACGTAATAAGGTTGCAGAGTTTTCAAAGTCTCGGGGGAAAAAATGAAAAGATCATCTTTAGATTTCAAGTATGAAAAAAAATAAAAATTGTGAAGGGTAAAAATAAAACAAGGGCGGCTCCAACAACCCCAATGTTTTGAATAGGGTTGAGTGGGAAATCGAGTTTTCCTGTGAGCACAGACTGTTATAAAATGAGAAGTACGAGCCCGCGATGAGGATGCACTCTATATCAAAGTTACAATCAAACCCTAGCTTTTAGCTTAAAATACAAAGCTGCAGGGTGTTACCTATTATCATGCTTTCCCCCTATCCTTTTCCTTTGTTTCAAAAATAACATTTAAATAATGTTAAAAGGAGGGGAGGGAAACACTACAGGATAGACCATTGGGATCACTTGCCAATATTTAATCGACGAAATATTGCAAACAATAAGAACGGGGTTACGAGGAGTGACGACACATACCTTAGTTACACAACTTGGGTTCGAATCATATTTGCAAGATGAAGGCTTGAGTGATCTCGTGACTTGAATCATTTGCTTCTACGAGTGACCTTGCTACCCTGTCGATTCGTGCTCCTATTGATGAGAAATGGCGTGGAATGGGTTGAAAACAAGGTCACATGGGGGTTAAATGGAAATAAATGTCGTGAAAGTTCCAAAAGAATCCTATCGCATAAGTGACGTTATTTGACGCTCACAAATGTGACATTTGTGGAGTCTGTTCTTATGTCAGTGAGAGGTATTTTTGGGCCGGTGTATCGACCTAAAAATGTGATTTTGTCATTGGCTCATCGACCACACAATGCGATTGCTCACTGGTGTATCGACGCAAAATTGTGATTTTGTCACCGACGTGTATGTACCACACAATATGATTTTCTTGTCAATGTATCGACCAAGAAATGCGATTTTGTTGCTGGTGCATTGGTGGAACAATGCGATTTTGTCGCTGACAGAATGTGATTTTTCCGTTGATGGTTTGAGAGGTGCCTCCGTTGTGTATCGACGAATGCAATGAATCCTGGAAGGTTGGGTTGTGTCGGTAGAGAATGTGCATTTCTCGCCGGAACATTGACCGAGAAGAGAAAACTTCAAGAGAAGAAAAGATGAAAATTTTCTAAGTGCTCAAGAAGGTCAAAGATATTTCATAGTGTCCGGGAATAAGGATTTCTTGCCGATGTATCGCTGGAAAATGCATATTTCTCGCCGATACATAAACAAAGAATGCATATTTCTCGTCAATACATTCGTGGAGAATGCAAATCTCTCGCCAAAAGTTTGATAAAAGGAAAGAACACAATTTTGGCTAAGTGTTTGAAGCCTTTCGTAGCGACGACCAATAATATAGATTTCTCACTGTCATTGGCTGTATTGGCGAGCTAAGAGGATTTGTGGCTAGTGTATCGACGAACAATGATAATTACTCATCGATACATTCTGTATCGGCGGCTGATTAAGATCTTTAAATTTTCTCAAGTGATCAAGTTAGGAAGAAAAGAAGATGATTTTGAACTTCAAAACTTAACAAGCAAGGATTTTTTGATTTTCTAGAGCTAAGAACTTAGAGAGAAAGAATCAAAGGGGTCCCCATTCCTTCACTTATAATAATTAGTATTATAGTAGAAGTAAATAAATTAGGGAGGGTGTTGCTTCTGGCACAACAATTGACGAGACTCTTGATGGAATCATGAATCTTTACATCATATGTTATTGGGACAAAACTAATTTCAAGAGTCAAGAATTTCACTTCAAACAATATTAAAAGAAGTCTTAGTAGGTCCTAATGAACTTGAATTTTACGACAGGATGAGTAAATATTTATACCTAGTTGGAACATGTTCCTAATTACATTTCAAAATGTGTTAAATAGAGATTCATTTTGTTTGGCTCAACTGTTCCAAGAGGCAAGTGCAGTATCTCAAGGTGGTTGTGCATTTAGGAACGCTGAAAGTACATGTCAATTGTTACATATCTATGGTGTTGCTCTGCTGCCAATGAGCGTCCATAGCCTCGACGGAGTCACCCCAGCATCACAAGCCTTGCTCCACTTCCAATGAGCGTCCATAGCCTTGACAAAGATACTTGCATGTTTCACATGATCCGAAATGCCTTTCCCTAACCTTTACCTTTCTGCACACTTTCTCCTTAGTCTTATTTTAGAGGAAGGTGGATGGGGGATTTTAGTTACCCTTTAAAAGCATGCAAGATGACACATGTTTGTGAGATTTGCTTGGAGAAACTTGTTTATATATGAGCTACCTTCCCGTGCACAATGCCCTGAAAAACTCCATATGTTTCTCAAAACTAGCATTAGCCATTTATTTCATAGTATATATGCATTTGTCCCTTTGAGTGTGACCGGTTACCCATTTTGACCAAGATGAAATATGTGGATGCTCATCCATTACTTCAACAATGTTCCTCTACAAATTCCAAGCCTTGAGAACTGGATTGAGGTGACGATAGGGGCACACAAAACAATGTTTTGTCTCAATGTTCGAAGCAGGTCTTCACAACTCTTAGTCACCATATGCCACAATTGCAGTGAGAACATGGGTTAGCAACAAAGGCTCATCTCTGAGGAAATTTCAAATATGGGTTTTGTGAGAAAGAAATCTTAGTGGGAAACCTAAAGCATAAAAGAAAACAAGAGAAAACTAAATATAAAAAAATAGAACGCTATTCAAAAGTTTAAAAAGTAGGAAACAAAAAAAAGAGAGGTAGGGACAAACCCCTTTTATTTATGTACATGAAAGTTATTCGAAGACAACTAGTTGAAGTATATTTTGAGGATTTGGCCATTGACAAGAAGGAGGTAAACTTGTCCTTCAAGGTTTTGCAATCTGTACATGTCTAGGCCAATATTTTCTTTGACCAGGAAGGGATCTAGTCACATTTGTTGAAATTTGGAATGTTTCCTTTTGTCTTCATGTGGCTTGTTCCATTTCAGAACCATATCACCAATTTGAAAATATTTCTAGCAAACATACTTCTAGTCAAACCATCGTTTTATAATTTGCTGATGTGCAACAAATTTTGTCTTGGCCTTAGCTCTTTCCTCCTCAAGTTTAACTAGTGTGTTTACTCTCTCATGAATGACTAGACAAATTCTCCTGCATGAATGTTGAGAGAGTTGAAGGGAAGGCAAGAAAATATTTGGGGGAAGGATGGCTTTGATGGGCCTCAATATTTTCTATCTAGAAGGCCCATCATAGACACAATTTTGACCATGATATACCTAACAATTACTTTAATTTAACCATGTTTAATAGTAGTTATGGGTAATTTTGTATGTTGCTTAAATGAATGGTTTTTGAGATGGAATTTTATGTGTAATGGTACCTTTTTTATCTAATATTCATGGAAAAATATGTGTGTAGCATTAATCAAGTAGGTTGAACTCCCCTTTAGAAGAGGAAGATCCCAAGAATCAAGGGGACTTGTTCCCCACCCACCTCCAAAGCGTGGCTAGTCTATTAATGATCACTCCTTGCAAACATAAGCTTGAAAATCAGAAGTATTGAGGAAGGATGTGCCATTCCCATATTTCCTCCTAGATCCAAGGGAAGAGGTTGAGTTCCAAAGTGTATAAATAGGCCTATAGTGTAGGGGAAGGACATAAATTAGAATATTGTGTTAAGTTTTGTTGAGACTTGGAGCTATGATCCTGATGTACAACTGATTTTGATCAATAAAGATGTTTTTGTTCTTATCTTATTAGAGTCTTAAAGGTTCCTTATTCTGTTTGGGTAGGGCCCACTCAAGAGTGTTGAGAACCTCTTACTCCAACACCTAGGTACCTTGTTATCTACCGATTTCCTTACTACAAATCAAATTAGCAGCTCACAAAACAAAAATACACTATTGAAATATTCGACTCAATAAATCTAGCGGAAACAAAACTAGAAACCAAATCAAACACACATGAAAACCAATATTTTTGGGTAGACACCCCTGGGAAAAACCCTAGAGGGAAAACCAGTGTTGAGAATGATTTTATTATGCTAAAATCATGGCTCTCGTAATAGGGATAACGACCCACTAAGAGAAATACAACTACAAAAAAACTTGGCAAAGTCTGGTTTGTTGTATGGCCTAGAATTGCACACTTTTCAAGGTGTACGTGACTTTGCTTCAACAAACCTACGTATGTACGCGACTGTCTCACTGAGACCCACGTACATGTATAAAAATCCTGTACGGAAATCTCCGTACGATGTGACACTCTCATGTGGTTTCCTTTGACTGAAACCCACCTGCAATGCCTCTAGTTTCTCTTCTCCTTGATCTGATCTCTAGATGTAAGTGCTTCTCCACCTATCCAAGGTCTTGAATCAAAATCTTTCATGATTCAATCGTCAAGTTTCCTCAAGTGTCTCTCACACAAGTGTCTTTCTCCTTCATTATAGCCTTGCTTTTATAATTGTGAGTTATAATCTATTTCTAATCTTTAAAGTGATTGACAGTTGAAATTACTTCTCACTGTCACTTGAGATTTAGAAACATGCTAATCACTTTTAACACTTTCTTTAAATAACTCAATTAACTAATTAAATAATTTATTAATAAAAATAATTTACTTTAATAATTCATTTAATTGAAGTAAATTCAAGAGTAGAAGGCTTTGAACTATTTCCACACGTCTAGACACATAGACCTGTGAAAAAATACCTTTCCGATGCTACCACTAGAATCAACACTCCCTCTTAGTGAGGAAGGTATTTTGAACCACTCCAAGTCTGTTTATGAAGAACACAAACTTCCCTTTCTCCAAGGGCTTGATTAGAATATCTGTAACTTGCTCATCTGTGGAAATATACCGAAGCTTCATTGCTCTCTTATGGATCTTATCTCGAATGAAGTGGTATCTGATCTCTATATGCTTGGACTTGTCATGGGATACTAGATTATCCGAGAGTTTGATACAACTTTGATTATCGTAGTATATCACCGTAGCCTCCAACTCCTAATCAAATAAACCTGTAAGTAACTTGCGAAGCTAAATGGATTCACAACTATCCATACTCACTGCCATATACTCGACCAATGCTGAACTAAGTGCTACAAAAGTCTGTTTCCTACTGAACCTAGTAATCACTCCCAATCCCAAGATGAAGCAACACCCTGAGGTGCTCTTTCTATCTACTACACTCCTTTCCCAATCTGAGTCTTTATATCCCTGCAATTCCACTCTATCTCCTCCAAGATTTCTCAATCCATACTCCACTGTACCTCTCAAGCACTTGAACACATGTTTCACTGCTATCCAATGCATCTGCCTTGGCTCCACCGTGAATTGACTCAATATGTTCACAAAAAAACAAATATCTGGCCTAGTGTCGACCAAATACATCAAGGACCCAATCAACTGCCTGTATATCCTGGGATCCACCAACTCTGAATCTAAAGTGATCACCTTCTTTAGATTGGTAATTACAGGTGTAGCCATTGGTTTACATTCCTCCATCCTGAATATCCTCAAGATATATATTGCATACTTCCCTTGTCCAAGGAATATCTCTACTGATACCTACCATACCATCATTCGTTTGCATACTTAGCCAATTTTATAAATGCAGGTTCGTGGATAGGCGCTATCAAACTCTGGTGCTCTATGTTCGGGGTATACATATTGCACCCAAAATTTCAGTGATCTACAATTCGACTCTAGACTCCTCGAACTTGTAAGATTGACTCTACCTACGATGAATCTGTCTGTCCAACCCACCTTTCCATACTTAGTCGAGTCTTCAAAGTTTCGTGGGTTCACGCACTCCCAGGTTCAGAAAAGTTTAAAAGAATTTTTCACTCTGCTCCATCCTCGCCATCTTCCACCCTTCCCATTGCACACTAATTATGCTTTTACTAGTGACAACCCACCAGACAGGTTCAAAAATATCGGCTTTAATAAGTGGAAATCTTGAGGATATCTCCCATTAAAATGCATTAACAGGCGAATATTATGGGATCTGATGATTTTTTTTGCATCCATCTTGAATGGGCAAAAAGTGTTGGTTATTTTAGTTTTTTCAAGGCATCATCATAGTAACAATGAAATATTGTACTACCACGCTACCATCCACAAACATGTCATCCACAAAGGCCTTCACGTCATGTCCCTCTTTAATACTGTGCATATATTACGAGTCATATTTGAGAATCTGCTTGCATATGGAAATGTTAACTCATGTTATTAGTGACTATTCAACACACATGTTCGAAAATATTGGCATT
This sequence comes from Picea mariana, assembly GCA_032191745.1. Taxonomy (NCBI): domain Eukaryota; kingdom Viridiplantae; phylum Streptophyta; class Pinopsida; order Pinales; family Pinaceae; genus Picea; species Picea mariana. Next base: position 77,311 of record JASDQU010585462.1, read on the forward strand.
AATAAGAAAAAATATCAAGGACATCTACCATTAAAACAAATTAAACCAAGATTTACGGAACATTATACTATCATCCTCCAACGTTCATTTTAAATACTTATTCCCATTTCTCTCTATCATCGAAGACTTGAGATTTAAGGTGCCTTCGTTGTAATGTTCCTGGTCATCGACATGTGAGACAACTTAGAGATGCCATTAGGCCCAATTGAAAGACGAGGGAATGGTTTTATGTGACGTCAACTTTGACCCAAAAAAACTTTGTTAGCCAACAAAAACTCAGACACAAAAAAAATTAAAGCATCTTATGATTGGTATTCTCCCTGTATTCGATGCTTTGGTTGGTTGAAAGGTTGCTTGAAGATTTGTATGTTGAACTTCTTTGTTTTTTTACTGGAAATTGGAAGGGACTTTCATTTCACTTGCAAAATGCTCCTTCGTTGAAGTATATAGCTTCTTCCAACAACACATATTTCGCAAATGTATCAGATTCTGCAGACCACACAAGAATTTATCTTTCATCAGAAGAGTCGCACATATCATGGCTTGCAAAATGGTCTAGAATATTCGGAAATGACGCCAAATATTACTCCGTTTTTGAATATACTCAGAAGGAAATTATAAATTTGGATCGTCACAAATGTGAGAAACTGTATGGGTGGTTGAATCAACATCTTAAAATTACAGAAGTTTCTATTTCAAAGTTTGTTGAGCGACTTCTGGGTGTGGTAACAGATTTGACAAAAAGTCAGATTCTTTATCAAAGTTTGTTCATTGTTTTCTAGATGTAGTAATAGACTCCAAATACAATCAACTTTCTATCTCTACTGCACATTTTTTTCACTATTCCTATGCATATGATTGCATCTGGGTCAAAGAGCTTGCCGCTCTTTGCAAGAATATTCTCCTCGTACTCGAAGGTGGGTATATAACCATGGAACAAGGCTCTCGAAAGTTTCTGATGCCTGCATCGACATCTAACTGGGAAAATTTAATGGGAAGGAATTTTGGATTATGAACTTTGCAACACTTTTTGAAGATTACTTTATACTACCACCTTCTGCAAGAAGTTTGACGTGGTTAGGTAATGATTTAGTTTATGAAAATCACATTTTACTACCACCTTCATGTAATCATTTTGTTTCATTCTTTAGAAGAGACTTTGATGTAGTAGGATATTCCAGAGTTGTTTCCACCCAATATCAATCTTCTTGCTGTTTCCCTTGCTTTGAATAAGGAGAATGCATTTCTTCTGTTGTAGTAGATCCGATATTTAAAAAAAAAGGAATTGCTCGATGCTTGAAGTATTGCCTTGTCTAGATCAAATAAATCGCCATGGCCTCACTGCAAGTATCTCTCGAGTTGTTCACCAGGATCACAGATCGATAAGGACAGAGTGCCTTCCTGGTCATAGAGTGATTCCATCACCAACTTGCGTTTGCACATGTGCTTTTATTGCTACCTTCTTTCTTTTTCCTGGTGCTAGATCCTTCTATCCCAACCAACATGATGGAAATAACTAGCTCTAGGGAATTTGATCGCTTCCGGGAATCTGAATTGACTATATATTAATTTCAGTTAACTTAAAAAGGTTTATGTGTGCAACCTAATGTTAGACATAGAAAATACAATTTCTTGTTTCTTAAAATATAAAACAAGGTATTTTTTTAACACACGATTGTTCGAAAAGTTTCAGGCGTTGTTTGGGATTCACATCCTTCAAGGATGTTAATTAATCACACGATTAATATTGCTTGTGCCAACACAATCGAGCTGTCGTCCACTATGGCAATCACATTAACACTGCAATTTCAGATAATAGATGTCTGACATGTACCTAATGTCAAGGTCATTATCGCAAAGGAAACCCAACTTCCAAATATTTCTGGACTCACAAAAACATTGTAATTGTTGTGACAAAGCAACACTAAAGTCGATTCTCTTTGCAGGTCTGACAATCCTGTAGTCTAAGTGCTCTGACAATGACAAACCTGCTTGTTTACCACATTATTGCACTGTAGTCAATGACACTATTCCCATTGCCACTGCCAGTGTCGATTTCTGAAGCTGAAGCTATTTGGAGCCTGGAGTTACCACCAATGTGGATGCTTGAAGATGAAATTACCTGGAGCCTGGGGTCATGACTTGTTACACTTGACATTAGTATCAATAGTAATCAAAAGTTGATTGTATGTCGAGTCTGTTACTACATCCAGAGGTTGCTCAACAATCTTTGACATAGAAGCTGGTTGTTTGTCAATTCTGTTACAACTTTGTCATAAAAGGTTCTGTAATTTTAGAATGTTGATTCAGACATGCATATAGTTTCTCACCTTCGCGAGGATCCAAATTTATAATTTCCTTCTGAGTATATTCAGGCATGGAGTAATATTTGGCGCCACTTTCGAATATTCCAGACCATTTTGTGAGCCGCGATGTCTTCCACCCCTATGAAGAAAGACATATTCTGATGTGATCTGCAACATTTGATACACTTTCTAGATCTGTGTTTCTAGAAGAAGCTATATACTTCAACACAGGAGTATTTTGCAAGTGACTGGGACGTCCCTTCCAATTTACAACAATAAAACAAAGAAATTCAACATACAAATCTTCAGGCAGGCCTTTCAACCAAACAGATGATCAAATACAGGGAGAATAATAGTCACAACATACTTGAGTTTTTTTGTCTTAGCTTTTGTTGGCTAACAATATTTTTTCCCCCCAAAGCTGACATCACATAAAACCACTCCCTCGTCTTTGAATTGTGCCTGAATCACATCTCTAAGTTGTTTCAGATGTCGATGACCAAGAACATTACAAGGAAGGCACCTTAAACCCCAAGTTTTCGATGATAGAGGGAAATTAAGACTTAGCAAAGTATGGAATGTTGAATAAACAACTAATGCAGGTAGGCCATATCTAGAAGAGACAAGCTATTCAAAAAGCTGGGATAGATCTAGCTGGCAGCACCAATGAAGTCCAAGACCCGAAATTGATATTCAACTCATTGTTTTTTACCAAGCAAGCATTTGATGATCAAGTTGAAATCTATAAAAGATTGTCTACAGGCTTGATTATTGTACATATTTGCTTTTTTTGTTGGCGACAACCCCAATCATAGTCACTATGGAAAATGCATTTAAATTTCAGAGAATATCTGCTGAACTATTTCAAGACAACTATTTTGGGAAATAATCTCAGTTGTATTTTGTAACCCAGTTTATCTGAATATAGAATATTTGAGGTTTTTGTATGGTGTTTTCCAATGTCTGATATTGTTTTTTTATTTTATTTTATACTTTTTATTTTTTGTGTGTGGTTAAACATGCACAACAAGCTTTTCTTTTTGCTGCCCAACACTTCGATTTAAATAAAAGATACTCTATTCTCTCCTTACATTTTACATGAAAGAATAATTTGTGTTAGGCCATACTTATGTGGCGCTCGCCCTATATCTAAGAAAGAAATGGGAGAACCCGTCCTGCTTCCATTCTTCGGGGTCCCGTAAATAGAATGAATTAATGACTCTATTTCAACAAGGCAACTCAAGTGTTGACGTCATGTTCCTGTTGAATATTCTGCATATATTACAACTTCTTCTATTTGATAATATTCGTGCATATAAAAAATGTTACGTCATATGTATGTATATATATATATATATAATTTTTTTTTTCTTTCTTTCTTTCTATTGCTTATGGGTTTCAACGAAATTTACGAACCGAAAAACACCCTCCAAATTGGAAGATGCATTACATTTGAACTAGAAATAATCTATTAATATATATTAATATGAATACTATTGGAATAAATATAAACAATTTCTCTTTAAATTTTCCTTGTTTTCTTCCCCTCTATTATCCCTTTGTGGTTCTATATTTAGTCGCATTTCTATGATCACGACTTCCTGGGTTCATAGTTTGGCAGATGCTCATTTTTATCTATATCTTCATACCATGAGCCCGACCGACCGCGGTCCCTTTCAATACTTAGCCAATTATCTGACCACCGGGTCCCGGGTTTGTAGTATCGAACACTTATGCCCCATGTTCTTTCATATACATCTTGCACCCAAAAAATTCCGTGATCTACAATTTATGCTTTTGCTAGTGAGAACTCACCAGTGGTTTGAAAATATTGGCATTAATAAACAAACAATAGATGTTTTTCTGTGAGATACTTAGCCCTTTTTCCCTTTTCTTCTTCCCGTCTATTATCCCTTTTTGGTTATATACTTAGTCGCATTTCTATGATCGCGGGTTCCCGGGTTGGCGGGTTGACATATCTTCATCTCCATCTATATCCTCACATGAACAGTCCGATTGACTGCCATTTCTTTCCATACTTAGCAAGTTTTATGGCCACGGTTGCCGGGGCTGGTGCTTTCAAACTCTGTTGCTGCTTGTTCCGTGATATACATATTGCACTCAAAAATTCTGTGATCTACAATTCCACCGTGGACTCCTCGAACTCACAAGATTCACTCTACCATGGTTCACAAAATTTTCAAAGCATCTGTCACTGCCTTCCATCCCCACTATCTTCGTGCCCTTCCCAATGCACATTAATTATGGTTTTACTAGTGACAACTGAACACACTGGTACGAAACAATTGACATTAAAAAGCAAAAAACCTCGAGGACATCTCCCATTAACACACATTAAACCTCCATTTACAGTACTCAGAACGACCGCCGTTCCTTTCTATACTTAGCCAAAATTTTCCACCTGTTCTGTGATATACATCTTGCACCCAAAAACTTTCGTGATCTACAATTCCACCTCGGGATCCTCCAACTCGCAAGCTTCACTTTACCCGGGTTCATAAAAAGTTTCAAACCATTTATGGATCCCTTCCATCCCCGCCACAATCGCGCCCTTCCCAATACAAATTAATTATTCTAACCTCTAGATTAACTTCCATTGTTCCGTGACCTACAAACAACACCCAGACCTTCGTGATATACAAATTCACTGTTGGACTCCCACATCGTCCTCTCTTCCGTGTTACACATTATGCATTCCAATGTTCTGAGCGATACAATTTGACCGTCGGGGCCTCACGTCTTCTGGGGAAACCTTGTCACCCTATTTTGGATCCTCGAGTTGGTGGGTTCATGAAATCTCCAATTCCTAGTCACTGTTTCTTATGCTGGCCATCTTCGTACTTCTTTCCAAATATGAAACAACAAAGGTTTAATGCTAATACTTCATCATGCAACAACTGTAAACATCGTCATTAATAAGCAAAAGCCTCGAGGAGACAGTCACACCGACTATCCCTACATAACTTGTCCAGAAACATGCAGAGAAGATCTTGTCAGGTAATAGGAAAGCTATTACAAATTTCAATATATTAGCGAAAACAAGTCCAGGCTACCGTTTCCCTATTCCATACTTAGACACTTTTTCGATTGCAGGTTCCTGGACTGACGGGCTCAAAATTGTGTTTTGAATCTTCCGCGACTTGCAAGCAATACCCAGAGTTCTGCGATATACAATTTTTCCGCTGGAATGCCCCATCACGAGCCCGACCATCCGCCATTCCTTTCAACACTTAGCCGCAAGTTGGCTGTATGTTCATGACGTGGTACATTTCCATGGTTGGACATGTTGCAACCACTGTGTATCGAGTCCGGCCTATCGTTTCCATTTTCCATACTTAGACACTTTTTCGATTGTGGGTTCCCAGACTGGCGGGCTCAAGATTGTGTTTCCAATGTTCCGCGACTAGCAAACAATACCTGGAGTTCCGCGATATACAATTTGTCCGCAAGAATGCACAATCATGCCCTCTTCCATGTTACGCGTTCTACAGTCAACACTTTTGAGAGATACAATTTGACCCTCGAGCCCTCACCTCTGTTGGTTGTATATTGTAGCCATATTTTGAAGCCCGACCAACCACTTTCAATAATTAGCCATTCCTTAATTGTTGTTCCCTATCCCCGCCACCTTCGTACTTCTTTCTGGATATGCAATTGGTAAGATTTAATGCTAACACTTCGTCATGCATGAACCTTAAACATGTCATTAATGAGAAAAAGGCTCGAGGATATCTCCCACACTTCATCCATATAAAAATTGACCATCGAACTCCCACATCATCCCCTCTTCCGTGGTACACATTTTGCACTCAAGTTACGAGACATACAATTTGACCCTCGGGAAGTCACGTCTCCTAGGGAACCATTGTCACCCTAGTTTGAAGCCTATCCAACCACTTTCCATACTTTCCCATTTCATGGAATCTCTTTCACGGATCCTCGGGTTGGTGGGTTCATGAAATCTCCAATTCTTAGTCACTGTTTACTGTGCCTGCCACCTTCACACTTCTTTCAAAGTATGCAACGAACAAGGTTTAATGCTAACAATTCATCATGCAACAACTGTACAGACCGTCATTAAAAAGCAAAAGGATCGACGAGACAGTCACATTAACTATCGCCATAGAAATTGCCCAGAGACATGCAAAAAAGATCTTGCCAGGTAATGGGATATCTATTACAAATTTCAATATATTAGCGAAAATGAGTCCGACCAGCCATTTTCCTATTCCATACTTAAGCCACTTTTTCGATTGCGGGTTCCCAGACAGGGGGGCTCACGATTGTGCTTCCATTGTTCTGTGGCCTGCAAATAGTACCCGGAGTTCCGCAATATACAAATTGACCTCTGGACTATCCCATCATGCCCTTTTCCGTGTTATGCGTTTTGCAATCAAAAAGTTCCGAGACATACAATTTGACCCTTGGGCCCTCACCTCTAACGGTTGTACCTTGTAACCCTATTTTGAAGCCCGCCCAACCACTTTCGATAATTAGACACTCTTTGATTGCTCTTTCCCGTCCCCGTGACCTTCGTACTTCTTTATTAATATGCAATTAGTAACCTTTCATGCTAACAACTCATCATGCAGGAACCGTCAACCTCTGTTACCAACATTGCGATAATATCACGCTATTGGCGATATTATCGACAAAATCAACCTCGGCAATAATATCGTGGAAAATAGCGCGATATTTTGAAGGGTTTGAAAATATCGCGATAATATTGTAGATGGCGCGATATTATCGCGCTATGATTGAAAATATCTTTTGCACGTGGACAGGCCGGAAATAAAGCCCGATTTTCACCTTTTTTGTCATTTTGCAAGTGAAGTGTGGGGTTTGGAGAGCAAAGGAGAAAAGGGTGAGTTTGCCTTCAGCCAAAGACGAGGAGGAGAGAGATTTTGAGCACTATAACCAGTTTATTGTGAAGTTGGGATTGATTTCTCTCAAGCAAGGGTACATTTGCAGCTATGGGCAACAGTTTGTACCATTTTTTTTTTTTTTAATATTTGCTATGTATCCTTCATCTTGGTAGTTAGGGACTATTGTTTTTCGTTGCCATAAAATTATTTTGGAGTGTGGATTGATTTCCAACTGTTTTTATTTTTTATTTTCTTGCAAATTTATGATAGGTTTTTTTTAATTTTTTTAATTTATCAGTTTTCAACTTTTCCCCCATTTTGAACATTTGTATTTAATAATTTACTATTGCAGTTTACAGTTAAATGGTGATTTAAATTTTTTTCCACTATTTTTGTGCCTTAGGTTTGATCACTTGAAGATTGAAAATGCTAAGAAAATTGGATGCTATCTAGGAATATGGTGATCTCGAGGGGGGTTTTAATTGACAAACTTTGTATTGCAAGTTGTGTAAGGTGAGAATGATGGGGGGAATTACCCGGCTGAAATACCACCTTGCAAGAATCCCGGGACATGAAGTGGAAATTTGCCAAAAGTCAACCCCAGAAATCACGCATATTGCCAACAAAGCGCTTGAGGAGTTGGGTTTAACCATAGATTACAACAAAGCCAAGAAATCTCAATTTGCAAAGACAAGTGGAATATCTGAGGAGGGAAGTTCGGCGGCTTCAATTCCACCTTCTACCTCATTGTATTTTGTTTCTAGAACCACACCTGGTGCACAACCTTCTATCAAGTCAATGGTAAAACAAAAGGAGAAGGAAGAGGCTGATAAGTTGGTGGGTAAGTGTTTCTTATGGAGTGACATTCCTTTTAACATTTCCAAGAACAACCCATTCTATCAACCAATGTTTGATGCAGTTGTTGTTGCTGGCCTGGGGTACAAGGCCCCTACCTATGAGGAGTTGAGAGGGCCTATCCTTCAGAATGAAAAGATTGATTGTGCTAGCATATTGGAGGAGCTTAA
>JASDQU010585463.1:7749-22466 GCA_032191745.1 Picea mariana
AAGGCCTTGGAGACCTCACAGTATCCCACAAATATTCCCTTCTTTCCTGAAGGGTCTAGCTTGTTTCTCTTTTCTTTAGGTATATGAATAAACACTTGATAGCCAAATATTTTGAGATGCCTTACCTCTGGCTTCTTTCCGGTGAACATCTCTTCCGGTGTCTTGAGACCAAGTGCACTATGGGATAATCAGTTCTGCACATATACAGTTGCCATTGCTGCTTCTTCCCATAAGCACATAGGAATATCTTGATCATGGATCATAGTCTTCACAACTTCCAGTATGGTTTTTTTCTTTGTTCAGCTACACCGTTTTGTTGGGGATTATAGGGAGTAGTGAGTTCCCTCTTGATCCCAACATCTTTGCAAAAGTTCACAAATTCTTTTGAGTTATATTCTCCTCCATTATCTGACCTGAGTATCTTAATCTTCCTTTCAGAAAGGTTCTCTATCAAGGCTTTGAATTCCTTAAACTTGTTGAACACTTAATCTTTATATTTCAAGAAATATATCCAGGTTTTATGAGAGTAATCATCAATGAATGATACATAATATACATACCCGCTAATGGAGGATGATGGCATTGGGCCACATACATCTAAATGAATGAGTTCTAGGACTCCTTTTGTCTTGTTGTCCCTCTTCATAAACGGGTTCTTGATGTTCTTCCCTTATGCACATTCATTGCATATGTCTTTATGGTNGTAGTTGATGTGGGCTAACCTTCTATGCCAAAGTTCACATGAGTTTTCATTGGCGTGGGTCATGGCAGCCTCTGAGTGAGCCTTTAGTTTATACAAGCCATTTTCTTCACTTCCAATGATGATTGCTTCATTTAAGGTTTCTCCTTAAGCCCACATAAGAACTTCTCCATCTATAAAGACAACTCTGAAGCCTTTCTTTTCTAAAGCTAAAATGGAGAGTAGGTTCTGCTTCAAGCCTGGTACATATACTACGTCCTTCATTTTTAGTGAATTCCCTGAATTTAGTTTATGGTTTGATTCTCCCACTCCCTTGATGGGATATTGGTAATCATCTCCAAGTGTCACTTTCTAAGAAAACTTCTTTTCTAAGATACAAGAGAGAATGTTTCTTTGTCCCGTCGTGTGCTTGGATGCACCACTATCAATGAGCCAAGTGTCCTCTCCGGGTGTTACAGATCCTGAGAGGGCTGAGATCAAGACATGGTCTTTGATATGCTCTCTTATCATCTTTATGGGTGGCTCTTCATCTTCGACTACATGGGCATGGAACCTCTTGTGTTTTCTCTTGTATTCTTCTCGTCTGGCTGGACAAAACTTCACAATGTGTCCCATCTTTTCACAATGATAACATTGTACAGATGAGTAGTGCCTTTCCTTTCGTTGTCCTTTCTTCTGAAATCTCCTTGGATGAGATTCTTTATGATTGAATTTGTTTAACTATTGAGGCTCTTTATGGGTCTCCTTTTGGAAGTAGGGTTTCTTCCTTCCTTCTTTGGTGTGAGTAGGTAGGGCTTGATCATCATCTCTTGCTAGTAACGCTTCACGATTCGCTACTCTTGTTTCTTCTTGGATGCATTCTTCCCATAGACTATCAAACTTCAGTTTCTCTATTCTAGCACATATTGTTTGGATGAATGCATCCCAAGGTCTTGTGAGACCTTTTAGGGTCGTCATTATGAGTCTGTCTTTATCTATGATATCTCCAATAACTTCTATCTGTTCTTTGAATTCTGAGATTCTGGAGAAGTATTCCTGAATCGTTTCTCCTTTCTACATCCTTGTATTCTTCAATTGAGTTCTTAGATTCATCTTCTCGTTTATGTTCTTTCCTTCATATAGTTTGGTCAAGGCATCAAACATTTATTTTGAATTCTTCTTAGATGACACATAAGGAATCAGGTGGTCTTTGATTGAATCTACAATGATTCTTTTGGCCCTGATTATGTCATTTTGATGCTTTTCCTTTTTTGCAGCATCGGCGGGTTCTGGTACTTCTTCTTTGACGAATCTTGCTAGGTAATTCTCTTCAAGAATGAGGCCAATCCTATACTTCCAGGCACGGAAGTTTTCCACTCCTTCTAGCTTGTCAACAAGCTTAACACTTGCAGACATCTTTAACTGGAGCTAGGAAAATGACCAAAAAATGAAAGTGCTCAAAATCAAAATCTGAACTTACCAGGAGGTGCGCTTGGTTGAGGCGAGTAGCCTAGTGTGTTTGGATCTGAGAAAATCCAACTTTTTCTCCTCCAAATTTGATCTGCGAATTTCTGGACTGGTGCTTCTGGTATCTCTGGTACTTTGGTACTTCTGGTACACTAGTTTTCTGGTACTTCTGGTACTTTGTGAAACTAGGGTTTCACTTTCCAAGAGATCCAGCCACTGAAAAGGTGCGCTAAGAGTGCCAAAGTGATCCTTAAGGGAGGGCACACTTTTCTAGATGGTTTTGGGGCTGAAAAGCTTCACCATAAAAAAAAACCCTAATTTTCATGTACGACAATAGTGATGTTTTTCACTCTTGTGAAAGATGCTTCCTTTAGCTTGGATCTGATACCATGTTAATGTTTAAGCCATTATTATAGTTCTTTACATTTCATTAGATAATAATAGCATAATCCAAGATCACTGATAAATACACAATCACAAGAGACACAACATTTATCTTGGGAAACCCTCTAGGGGAAGAAAACCCAACAAAACTTCCTTAATATAGATAGCCAATACAATGCCAAGAGATTTCTTAAACTAATATAGAAAGTCCTCTCCTAGATATGTGCCACTCTCTCTCCTTCTTCTTCAACAACAGATCTGAAACTTGTCTCTCAATGAGCAAGTGAGTTGTGTGTCTAAGTGAGGCGCTAGCCTCCTTATTTATATTAGACTGGCACGTGTGAAGTGTCTCTTCACTGGCAGGGCCGACTTCTCCAACTGGGTGGTTATAACCACCTTAATTATATTCAGGGGCCTCTTTAATATCTGTTGGGGTGGACTTCTTATTCTGCCTATTATAATTATCATTTGACCAATCCGCAAAAGGGAATTTGGTCTTATTACAATAGCTGACATGATCAATCCACAATGGGGATTGATCCAAAGAATAATATATCAAATAATAATAAGAATACTCTTAGCAGTTACATTATTTCAACAAAAATGGCTATGGATACAGGTTTAGGTACAGTCATGAAGATACGAAAGATAGCTCAATGGTGTGTGAAATGCTCATGGATGATTGACTGGATGACTGAATGATGGAAAAGATGATAGGAAATGAACTAAGTCCCAACAATATGTATGCATGTCCCCAACTTGACACTTGTCATGTTGGGATTTACTTTGGCCCACTTGTGCCCAACTTTAGAACTTAGGATAAAATAATGATCCATACTTTATGATTTAAAGAAATATTAATATAATATTCCTTTTTGGCTTAAGCTCCCTAGCTTATCCCTTTTCCTTAACTTTTAGGCCCCTCCCTTTCCCTAACTAGTGGAGTTTAGTCCCCCTTCTCTTTTATCATGGTCGGTCTGCGCACAATGATGCATTTTATATTAATCACGAGACATATACAAAAATAGGTGTGTTGGCCCTCAACATCTAGGCTCTTCGGCCTAATCAAAAGATACGCACCCTAGCCTATAATAATTGGCTCACCAGCCTATAAAACATATCATAGACACAAAGGCTCCCTGGCCTCAACATTGCGCACACTTAAGATGTTGTACGCGATATCTTGGAATGTGCCCCTTTTATCATTTTATTGCGCAGTACATGCGCACACTATGCCATGAAATGTGCATACAAAATGATATCAAATAGCTAACCAGCTTAAGTACATTTTCATTTACATTACAATTGGGTTCGGCCTAGGGATATTACAATCCCCTCCCCTTATTTATGCACTGTTCTCAGTGCATCATGTACCCATATACAACAAAATTTTCAAAAATCCTCAAAAAGATGCGGGTGTTTTGCCCGCATTGCATTCTCATGCTCCCAAGTAGCATCCTTCGAACTGTACCAGGTCGATTGGACCTTTACAAGCCCTATGGCTCAATTCTGGAGCTGTTTGATTTTCTGGTCCATAATGCATACCGGATGCACTTGAAAAGCGCCCTCTTGTTCCACCTGAATCACATTCCAATCAATAACACGATTAGCATCAAGTATATATTTCTTTAGCAATGATACATGGAATACATTATGAACATACATAGATGCAAGCAATGCAATCATATAAGCTACTGGACCAATCCTCTCTAGGAATTCAAACGACCCACAATAGCGAGCTACCAACTTTGAACAATTTCCCAACTTCAGGGAACTTCTGTTGGCCTTCACTTTCAAGAATACATGGTCTCCCACATTAAATTTCCTGTGAGTTCTTCCCTTATCAGCATAGTTTTTCTGTCTGTCTTGGGAAGCCTTTAAATTTTGTTTTATTTTAATCATTTGCTCCTCCATTTCCTTGAGAAAATCTGGTCCAACCACTACTCTGTCTGCTGGGTTATCCCAACTTACTGGTGTGTTGCACTTTCTACCATAAAGTGCCTCAAATGGGATCATCTTTAGAGATGCTTGGTACCCATTGTTATAAGCAAACTCTACCAAGTGTAGGTAGTCTTCCCATTTTCATGGTTTATCCATCACATACACCCTTAACATATCCTCAATCACTTGATTCACTCTCTCTGTTTGACCATCTAATTCTGGATGATAAGTTGTACTAAAATTCAAATTTGTCCCAAATCCATTAAATAACCTCTTCCAAAATGTTGAGGTAAATTTTGGATCTCTGTCAGACACAATTGTCTTGGGTATGCCATGTAATCTAGCAATTTCTCTCATATAAACATAAGCAATGTTCATTGCCTTGTGAGTGAACTTAACTGGAATAAAATGGGCAGCTTTAGTAAGCTTATCCACAACTACCATGATAGAATCATGTTGCTTGTTTGTTATGGGCAGTTTGGTGATGAAATCCATGGTTAAAACTTCCCATTTCCACTCAGGAATGGGTAATGGTTGTAGCAAACTAGCTCGGTGTCTATGCTCAGCCTTTACCTTTTGACTTTACAAACATTTGGCAATAAAATCAACAACCTCTTTCTTCATGCCTGGCCAATAATATTGGCTTTTGACAATTGCAATAGTTTTCTGATTTCCTAGGTGCCTAGCATAAGGTACGTTATGCATTTCTCCCAATATTAGATTTTTCAATTCATTAGAATTTGGTAGATAAATTCTGCCCCTGTACATGAGAATTTAATCGTTATCTAGCTTGTATTCTTCAATTTTATGCTGCAAATTACCTTGCTGTAATTTTGCCATTAATTTCTTGTAATGCAAATCTAATTTTGCAGCCTCTATAATTATGTCCTTCAAATTTGATTGGTACATGCTAATGGTTGTAGCATGCAATTCATGCACTCTTCTACTGAGTGCATCAACCACTTTGTTCTCTTTCCCTTTGATATGCTTTATATCAAAGTCATATTCACTTAAAAACTCTAACCATCTGTTTTGCCTAGCATTTAGAGTTGGTTGATCAAATAAATATTTCAGACCATTATGGTCTGTTCTTAGCTCAAACCTTTTCCCCATGAGGTAGTGTCTCCATTTCCTCAAGGCATGCACTATGGCTGCCAACTCCAAATCATGAGTGGCATAGTTTCTTTCATGCTCCTTCAACTTCCTTGATTCATAACATATAAAAAATCCATTTTGAGTGAGGACTCCACCAAGTCCTTCTTTACATGTATATATGCATACAATGAAGTCTTCATTTGGGTATGTAATCCTTAGTATTGGAGCACTTGTTAATAATTRTTTCAAGTGCTGGAAACTCTTTTCACAATCCAATGTCCATTGAAACTTCACACCCTTCCTTTGTAAGGAAGTGATTGGGTGTGCTATCTTTGAGAATCCTTCAATAAATCTYTTGTAGTAGCCTGCAAGGCCCATGAATGATCTGACATCTGTCACATTCTTTGGCGTTGACCACTCTCTAATGGCTTCTATCTTCTCAGGATCCACTGTTATCCCCTCCTTTGAAATGATGTGTTCCAAATAGTGAATTTGCTTCTGATAAAATGAGCACTTGTTCAATTTGGCATACAACTGATGCTCCCTTAATAMTTGCAACACCATTCTCAAATGATTCTCATGCTCTTCTTTTGACTTGGAATATATAAGGATGTCATCCAAAAAGACAATGACAAACTTGTCTAAATATTCTTAGAAAACACCATTCATTAAGCACATGAAAACAACTGGTGCATTTGACAACCCAAATGGCATCATTATGAACTCATAATGACCATACCTTGTCCTAAAGGCGGTCTTGTTGATATCTTCCTCTTTAATTCTTACCTAATGGTATCATGACCTGAGATCTATCTTTGAAAATATCTTTGTATCCTTCAATTGATCAAAAAGATCATCAATCCTTGGCAGAGGATACTTATTCTTAACAATCACTTTATTCATCTGTCTGAAATCAATGCACAATCTTAATGTTCCATCTTTCTTCTTCACGAACAAGACTGGGGCACCCCAAGGTGACACACTTGGGCGTATATACCCCTTCTTCAGAAGTTCTTCAAGCTGCATTTGCAACTCCTTCAGCTCTAGTGTACTCATTTTGTAAGGAGTCTTTAACACTGGAGCTGCTCCAGGCATTAAGTTTATAGAGAAATCAATATCTCTCTTTGGGGGTAGTCCTGGTACTTCCTTGAACACATCTTCAAACTCTTCAAGAACTGCATAATCTCCCAAATTTGGCACCTTATCTTTAGGTGTCTCCTCCATATGTGCTACAAATATTTGACACCCTTTCTCGTAACATTTCTTCAGCTGCAATGCTGAAATTTCTCTGATGGTTACTGCCCTGGGAATTCCCTGCACTTTCCTTAGGTTCCCTTCCTCATCCAAGCAAGTAAATGCCTTGTTATGACAGTCTAGGAGAGCATGATGTTGGTCCAACCAATCCATCCCGATTATACAGTCATAGGAACCTAAAGGCAAGATGTTCAAATCTGCCTTGGTGTTCAGTCCATTCATGTCCATAAGACATGACTCAACCATCTCATTAACTTTTCTTTTGTCTCCGGTAGCCAGCTACACCAAACAATATTTTCCATGCTTGCTTCTTGGCAAATGCAAACTTTCCACCATCTTAGGATCTACATAACTATGAATAGCTCATGAATCAATTAAAATAAAAATGGTTTGGTTGTTGATCATACCTTCCACTTCAATCATATGTGACTGATACTTTGCTTGCTTGTTGTCCAGGGCTGCATAGATCCTTGGTACATTTCTGCCCATGTCCTCCACTGTTTCAGCTTGTTGTACATTGTGAACAGTTCTCGTTTTTTCGCCTCTGTGAGGACAATCTCTGAACATGTGATTTCCTTTACAACCCCAACATTGAATATGTGGCTTCCTTGGCCTTTGACCCCCTGTCTCAATTGTTTTGGGTTCTCTAAAAGTTTGTTGTCTCTGTGGATTATTTCTGAAGAATGGTGGCTTAGATCCCTTCTTCCTCTGATCCATCTTGAACTTATTTTTGTCTTCCCGAGATTTTTGGAAAGTTGGCCTTGCGTTTTTCTGATCATATAGGCACTTAGCTCGCCTTATGGTATCCTCCAATGTCTTGGGGTCATCATATTGTATTTTTTCACTGATGAATGATGGAAATCCACTCAAATACCTTTGAATCTTAATTGTCTCATCCTTGATGAAAGAGACATACTTCAATAGTTCTAAAAACCTTCTTTCATATTCATCAATGGTCATACTCCCAAGCTTGAGTTCAAAGAACTCTTTCATTTTCTTTTCATAGTATCTCTTAGTCAAGTATTTCTTATCAAAGTACTTCTTGAATTTCCTCCAAGTAACACTTTTCTCTTTAATGTGTTGCACCTGCACAAGCTAATCCCACCACATGGATGCCTTTCCCTTGAGTTGATAGATAACAATCATACCTTTTGCATGAGAAGAATAATTATGTAATTGAAAATATTTTCTCATGCCCAACAACCATGTCTCTACATCTTCATCCTTCTTGTGCTCACCATCAAATGTAGGAGGTTTGATTTTGTTCATTTCTCCTTGTAGCTCATCCACCCCAGACCTCTAATTCTTTCTGACAGGGGATGGACTTGAACTGTTGTGTGCCCTCTTCTTGGAATTCCTTGGGGAGTTATGGTGATGTCTGCTAACACTTCTTGATTTTCTTTTCTCATCATGAGACCTGTGACTTCGTGATTTTCTTGAGCCACCCTCCTTATCCAATTTATTTTATATTTTGTTCAAGCTCTCCAACAACTTCATGTTGAAGTCGTCCTGCTACTCCTTGGCTCTCATAAGCCTTTCATTATCAGCCTTATGGATTTGGACATCCTTCTATAAATTTTTAATGGTCTCTACCATATTCATGTTTTCATCCCTTCCTTCTCCATGTCCATTGAATTTTGTTCCTTCAATGCCCATATGGACATACATCCCTCTGATTTCATCTTCCTAGCTGTAAGTCCCTTATGCCTTGTCCATTCCTTTGGAATTTGTGCTGATCCTGATATGATCTAGTTGTTGTTAATTCTGCAAAATGTGCAGCCAACAAAACTCTGTCAGGTTAACTGTTTCAACAATCTCAAGAAAAATATGAACCATTATGGTTCAATAATATATCCGAATTTATTTATTCTCATTTCCTAAAACATTGAATGCCCAGATCAAATTTTTGGGTGGATATTTATATTCCACTGCCTGAGACCTTTCCAGCGCCTGCTCCCATGCTCAATTCCGAGTCTTGAGTAGAAAGTTATGACTATTTTAAAAATTGCCCATTAATTTATTTTTTTTGTCCATTTTTCAACTTGGCGCAACTCTGCGTCGTAATTATGCATTTTTGCACCTACTCCATTGGATATTTCGTAGGATCTCAATTGGGTTTTCTCATATACATATTATGTATATTCTGTCCAAGTTTCACCTCAATCTAGGTTTTGGGTTGGTAGTTACAACCTGCTGAAGTTCTAGGCCAATTCGTGTTTTTGGTCTGGAATGTTATAGGTACATTTTTTTCCATATTAAACACTTTTAGCATGCCCAAAAATTTAATATAGCTCTGGGACTGTCTTCTATGGCTCAATATCTTTCCATTGACCACTCTTATGCCTCAATCTGATTCAAGAGCAGAGAGTTATGGCTCTTTGAAGTTAAATGGGTCTTTAAAATTTACCCTTCACCATTTGTGTTGTAACTTTCTCATAAAAGCTTCGTTTGATGAGCGGTTTACACCATTATAAATCTCACTTCGAGCTCTATTATTTGGTACACCTCTGTCTCATGGTTTTTGAGTTGCTGAAAACGCTCTTAAGGCCCTCAAAAATGCGCTGCAAAAAGATGGCATTCAAACAATATAAAATGTTGCGGAAATCCACTGATTTCCCACTGCTGTTCGTCCTCCAAATGACTTTGCGTGCACAAAATTCAACCTATACACCCATATTTACCATGTACAACAACACCACAAGATAAATTGTGCCCCGCGCACCTATATCCACTGTGCATCACTTATTTGTCGCGCCAATAACTAGCGCACACTACTTTTGTGTCGCACGCCAATATCCACCGCACACAGTTTTGGTTCTTGAACAATACTTGTTGGGCATAGTTTTGGTTCTTGAACAATACCTGCTGCGCACAGTTTTTGTATCACGCGCTGATATTCCGCGTTCATTTCACTCTATGCACTACAACATGCCAAAGTTCAATACGCCCCCACCGTGCACAAATACTTTGTGCACACCATTGACTAAATTGTCGTGCGACAACATATGCCCATATTGCGCGCGCACCAACCAAACTCCTCTACGCTCTTCCAATACTGCGCACACCAACCAAAATCCTCTGCTCTCTTCCAACACTGTGCACACCACGTGCTCCATTATTATGTGCGTGCACACTGCGTGCACCTTATTATGTGTATGCAGACTGCATAATGCTAAATTTAGCGTGTGCACTCGTAAACCAACATTTTTCCGCGCAGTGCCAAAATTTAGCGCGCGCACCAGCACGCCAACATTTTTCCACGCGGTACCAAAATTTAGCACGCGCACCAACTTGCCAACATCTTTCCAGGCGACACCCAATTTTTTTACATAACACAAGTTTTTTATTACGCAACATGCATTTCTAGTGCACCCACCTGTGCACGTTCATTTTTATGCACATAAATTCCTTGTGAATTCCACTGCAGAAATTGGGGGCTTTTTCCTAACCTTTTCCCCAATTTACCATGGACCTTCTACAACTATGAAATTCGTTCTATTTCACCCTGATAACAAAAGTTCAACCTCTATAACAACAATTCGATGTGGGTTGACATTTCTGGAACGAATTTTTCCCAAAATCAATTCACAAATTGAGAATTTTAAATATAAAACTCACTCCAACTATCATGGCTTCACCGTGACTTCAAATTCGACCAATTCCAGGTTTGAATTTGCTAGAACAGATATTAAACGAGTAATATCTCACCACTTGGTCGAATTTCTCAATTTTCTCATAAATTTAACAACAGAATTTGGGGCTTTTTCCCAATTCCGCGTTGTTGCTTCCAAATATTACCATGGACGCTCTGCAACTCGAAATTTGGCCACTTCAAAATAGATTCTCTTTGAAACTTCGCTTCAACTCAACTTGATCTGCCCATCCAGGCTTGGTGTTGAAAACTGAATCTCTGATACCATATTGTAATGTCCCCGACCATCCATGCCAGGCCACATTACGCCATAGAACTCTTATTGTTCTCTCTGTGGAACATAATGTAACATACCCAACATCCAACTGAGCTATGCCACATAAATTTTTCGAACTGCATGCAATTAAAATATACACACACAAAACTCTTGCGGAAGCAATATATATAAAACGTAAGCATAACAAATACATCTGTAAATACACGAGTTCACACTGAAATAAAAGTAAACATATACATGCAACATATACAGGAAATACCCATAAAAATAAACACATAACTAACAATGCAACATGTAAATTTATCACACAATTGACACTTATCTTGGTAAGAATGTCATCAACTGTGTGCAGACCTTCCACGAACCTCCCAGCCTTATACCACACTGTTCATCACTCTCAACAGTGAGTCACCCCCGAGCTAGGACTAAACTCCACCCGAGCAAAGGGATTCCTAACCAGGCTAAAGGCTCATAGACGACAGGAAAGACTTTGTCTCAGGTGCCAACACAAACTAACAACCTATAGTCCCTCATTCCCCACATGCATGTCCCACCCAGGAAGTGTGCCCCTTCTCTGCTCAACAGTCCTTTGGTTGCCCCACTTCCTTTTCGCGCTTCAACAACAGGACGGATAGGAAGTCTTAGAGCACTGTAGCTGCAGTTTAACACCTTCAGGAAATAAATTCCTAGCAATTCTCTCACCCAGAGAATTTCTCACGGGCATGACAACCCGCTTCTTCAGTATCCCACAGGCCTGACAACCCGCTTCTTCAATCCAACTCCCAAGCTAACCAGGTACACCAACACAAAAATGGCTATGGATACATGTTCAGGTACANAGGAATGATGGAAAATATGATAGGAAATGAACTAAGTCCCAACAATATGTATGCATGTCCCCAACTTGACACTTGTCATGTTGGGAGCTACTTTGGCCCACTTGTCCCCAACTTTAGAACTTAGGATAAAATAATTATCCATACTTTATGAATTAAAGAAATATTGATATAACATTACTTTTTGGCTTAAGCTCCCTAGCTTATCCCTTTTCCTTAACTTTTAGGCCCCTCCCTTTCCCTAACTAGTGGAGTTTAGTCCCCCATATATTTTATCGTGGTCGGTCTGTGTGCAACGATGCATTTTATATTAATCATGAGACATATACAAAAATAGGCGTATTGGCCTTCAACATCTAGGCTATGCGGCCTAATCAAAACATAAGCATCCTAGCTTATAATAATTGGCTCACAAGCCTATAAAACATATCATATACACAAAGGCTCCCTGGCCTCAACATCGCACGCACTTAAGATGTTGTACGCATTATCCTGGAATGTGCCCCTTTCATCATTTTATTGCGTAGTACATGCACACACTATCCCATGAAATGTGCATACAAAATGATATCAAATATTTCACCAGCTTAAGTACATTTTCATTTACATTACAATTGGGTTCGGCCTAGGGATATTACAAGCTAGAGCACACACATGTACAGACTTCAAATGGGATCCATACAAATCTCAAACATATGGATGATCTAGCCTGAATACCTATAGGGTCTGGGCTAATGATCAATAACATAAGCCACCCTCCACCTTCTTGAATTCAAGACCAATTCCTCAATTTATAGTAACTAGGAGAAACCTAGACCATTGATCATAAGGCACAATCAAGGGTGGAGATCAACCAATACATAAGGGTTGATGATAAGCTCATCAAGATATAAGGAAGAAGTAGTGGATAAGAATTACCTATGAGTGCGAGTCACTATTACCCGAGAGAAAATTCACCACTAAATAACTCCCAAAACTATCTCCATGTGCACATGTGCAATATTACAAAAGTCTAGTGAAGCCATGTTACATGTATAAGTGCTCCACAAATGAGCTTATAATGATCATCATTATGACACTAACTACAAAATTACATCAAGCCATTAGAAAACATCAAACACATTCTAACATTCCTTGGCAATGTTGACTAGAGGAATGAAAACCTAAGTCGATGAAGGAGTTTTGTTACATAGCAATAATAGGCCAATGATGTGAGATATTTGAGATCTCACGAGTCTAATGATGCCTCATTGTATGTACAAATGCCCCATAATGATGTTATCACAACCATCATGATGATAGGCTATACAACACTAAATGTGTCCACTAGATAATCATTATATAAAGGGTTGTAATGAACACATTTGGAAGAAGATGGCATTACATTACAATACCCCTTATTGAAAACTTCAAACATCATGGATACGTGGCAAAGATAGCTTCAAACTTTGTTGTTTTTGAGGATAATTTGTTGAGCAGAACAATGTAGAAAACCATCAATAAGTTGCAACCAAATCCTTAATAAGGCACAAGAAGAAGACACATGCTACTATCAAGAACCAATTCAAAATGACCTCCAATGACAACATTAATATGCTCATAATGAAGTGCTAAGAAACTCAAGATAGATCAATAATCTATAGAACCAAACTGTCTCCAAACTCTTCACATGTATTTCTTAGGAACGTGTGAAGCAAATGGAGAGCTAATTGTAAGAAAGATCCTCGAGAGAAAAGGCCCGAATCATCAAGGAAAGTCAAAAAATGTGTCAAAGAACAATCTCTTCGAGAAGACATTGTAATGTTCCCAAGCCAATTTTTTCGCGTAGGAACACTAACTTACCCTTGAATTAACTGTTTACTGTTGTGTATGCAGGTTGGCCACTGTTATTTCGGCCTTAGGGTTTATTTTAGTTATTCAGTCACAGTTTATTCAAGATGCAGTTCAACACATAAAGATCTCAACAATACACAAGATATGGAACCACAACAAAGATCTGATCTTTTATTAAAGAAATCAAGCACCTGATACAATATAGAAGCAGATCTGGAATAACTTCAGATGGCTTCAAGACAAGAACCTGAGCTGCTACAAAATGCTCCTGGAAATACAAGATAAGCCTCCCAAAGGATGAAATGCAAGATAAACGCTCCAATACAAAAACTAGGGTTTGGCTTGACCCTCAAGCTGCTAGTACGTCCTGCTGAAGACTGTGAAGACCAAGGGTTCAGACCTTCTGAAGATGAAGAATCCCAAATGCTACCAAACTCCACCAAGTGATAGATCAGGGCAAGAACAACCTCCTCCTGAAGTATGAAGCCCAAACACTGATTCCTTCTCCTCCAACTGTTGAAACCCTAAACTGGTACGACCCTTCTGAAACCCTGAATACAATCAATAATTCAGCTTGGTTGAATGAGGCCTCTGAATCACCTAAAACTCTCTAGGATGATAGATCGGGTAGTCACAAATCCCTGAGAGAAGTTTCAAGATCAGATCTGAGGTATAGCCTCCTAGATTTGAGAATCATTGAATCGCCAAGACGTCCTCTCTCCTCCAAAATAGTCCCAACCTGCAAATAATGATATGGATGTGGTAACTCCTCAAGAAATCCTCCAAACTGATGAGAAAGGTCTTGCAAGCAAAACCCTAACACTAAAATATCCCAAAGCTCTCCCAATAAGCTGGATCGAACTGTTCCTCAACCAATGGTGTTCCCCTGCTAGAAAACCCTAGCTAGTACGGACTTGCTGTCCTCCTGAGTAGATGATGAATGTAGAATGGTGTGGGTGGAGTATTTCATCCCTGAGACCAAGATTGGAACAAGCTGAGTGGAATCTTTCACCACTGATTTGTTCTCTAGGGTTTGTAATATCAAAACCCTCAAAACTGTATGCTCAATAGCATCAACAAGCAAATACGAAACATCCAAGATGAAATGAGAGGTGGCCCTAGCGTTTCCTTTATACTTCTTTTATGTTTCTCTGTTGAGTTAAGTTAACCGCTAGGGTCAACTCCTAACTCAACCTCCAACGCTCTATTCCTTCATTGAGTTACTTCTTTTACCTTTTTTTTTATCTTTTCCCTAAGTCAACTTTAAAATATAACATTAGTTTGGTTGAATTTTCCCCA